>JAUCBJ010008493.1:0-62580 GCA_032718475.1 Nemertoderma westbladi | reverse complement strand
TTGTATCTTTAAGTTACATCCTGGTTTAGTTGCTATCCTATGCCAACAACCCAACCCATTATCTATTACAATGCAGTATATACTTCTTATTACAGAGAAAACAGTATTGAATAAATATACAAATGTAAATAATATTAACAATAGTGCACCCAGCATTATTGAATATGTTTTTCATCTTTTGTAAATATATATATGCCAATTGTATGGACTTTTAACTAAGAATTGATATAAGTTAATTACTATTTGTTGTCAATACAAACTTAATGTTACACAATAATTTATTTAAAATAAAGTAATTCTTATGTGGTTAAAAGTAATAATGTAGTTGGTTTACTTAACTTTTAAAATTAAATTAAATACGGAAGAATGTCGGGTGCGACAGATAATCCTTCGTTAGAAGTTCTAGAACTACATCAACTATTGCGTCAAACTTTTCGATTTTTGAATCGTCTCAAAGATACGACTATATCGAAGCCACTCAGAAAAGAAAAGGACTCATTGTTGACTAGAATCGCATTAGTTTTAAATATCGATATTGAAAAGCCTGTCGATGAAGCCACTTCACCGGTCCCAGAGAGACAGGAAGATGAGGTTTTCACGGTTGATAAAGAAACCGACGCCCAATCAAATCTACCAACAACAACCGTAATCTTTGAACATCAAGGTGCTAAGCCTTCGTCAGACATCCACAAGGATACTGATCCTCTGGAACTAGCCTCCGATGAGGAGGATGACGTTAATAGAGAAGAATCAGCCAGTTCTTCGTCGCGGTCTAGAAACGATCCAGTAGTTCCAGTACCTGTTGTTGCTGAAACCATCCCGGATGTTAACCCGAGAGATTTAATTCCGAGCGCGAAAATTAAAACATTTCTTATGAAGAAATCACCACCGAAACTAGTGGGTGGATGCCGGTACCAGAAAAGATGGTGTATCGTTACCGAGTCTGTCTTCTATTACTTCGAGACTCAGAATGCTGTTAAACAGAGCAACGCGTTCAATCTCGCTAGCTATTTCGTCGATTGCACGAAAGACACATCGAAAAAACCGAACGAATTCCATTTCTCTTTAACATCACGAAAATCATTGAACAGAAGGTTCGAATTTTGCGCCGAAAATAAGGACGAGTTTAATCTGTGGGTCAGGGAATTAGCGACTATTTGCGGTCAGACCGAAGTAAATGGGTTTGGAGAAGAAGATGTGGATGGGTTAGAAGAAGAGGATTCGGAGGGTGAATATAAAGAAGTTGTTATAGGCAACATTGAAGAGCAATCGATTGATGAAAATGATGAGTTATATGAGCCTGTCGGTAAAGGGGCCTCGAAATTACCAGCTCGCGACCGCCAAACCTCTGGTAATACGATATTATCAGGAGATAGGCCATTGCCGCAACAACCGGTCACCAGACACGAGATATCGGCGGAGGAGTTGAAGGTGCGTAACACTTACGTAGCGCTGTGGGACAACGTTTCCGACGACCCGGTAGAGATCGAGTTCCGCAGATGGGATGTTATCGAGGTGTTGAGCAAACGTTACGATATCGATGGTTGGTGGGTAGGAAGGCATATGGATGATGAGACCTCCCCACCTGGACTGTTACCTAAAGATTTCCTCATGAAAGCTTACGAGATGGAATGTAACTAATATTGTTTACAATGTTCCAAAGTAGGCGACTATTCTGTCTGCTATATTATTACCTTTACCTCATCGTATCCCACCCTCGCGCCTCGCTCTTCATACAAAGCTCCAAATAAGGATGTTGTATAGCTTTGTTGTGAATGTGAATTTGCCGCGGGTTTATGTAGGATAATACTATTCTATCAAATTCGAACAATGTTGAAATACATTTCATAAAGCTATTAGCAACAATGGTAAAGCAATGTAGGAAATAGTGAGGAGGGTTTGCGTTTGAGCAAGGAGAGTGTGAAACAGCTAGAACGCTTGGCGGCTTGTGTTGCCTGTTTCCATGGTTTACACATAAGTCTGTAGTTAGAAAGGAAATTAAATTAACCCAAAATGTTTTATACTGTAGCTGTCGCTCTCTTATACTTGCCTATATTTCGTTCTGCTATATGAACAAAAATTTACTTTTGACACGAGTTTTCTAAGACTGATAGCTGATAGCTCTGTTTCAGATCCTCCCATTGACCCATTCGATCAATTTGACATTCGACCTACAAATATGATGCTTTCCTGGTGGAAATTATTATTCGTCTATATAAAGAGACATGAATGCTGACCTCAATGATTAGCATTTTTCGTAGACAAATGCCGTTTTAAAAAGATTGGGTAGTGAAGGAGGTGTGAGTAATTGGATTGTTGGTAGGGTTGCACCAGATTACCATTGAAGTATCCAATTAGGACAGTCAGTGGTTCAACTCTCAATACATACACCAAGTACACCCTATTAATACTATTAATAGTTTGCCTAATTAGCACTGTTACTGGTATTCATTATTACCTTCATGCTAGGCTATCAGTCTTGAAATATATTAATAAAATATTATAAAACATCATTCATTAAACACAATATTGTCACAGGGGTGAAGTGTATCTCTATCTGTTTGGAGGGTTATCGGGATCTATCGCACTTGTAATATTCTCGCTGTATAGTATACCGGTACTTAGAAACCAATATGGGTACTACTACAACTATAGGTACCACTATAATAGAGTACTACTATAAACAACAACTCTCCTAGGAGAGTGGTGTGGCAGAGTTGATATATAAAACTAGGCCCTGTAAAACGCATATTTCTCATATATTTTTTCTTATACAACTCCATCCGTTTGGTATACTTAACGTTTATTGTTTTGGGTACAAGTCTACCTGGTTCCTTCCCATTAATTAAAATACTGTAATTCACTTAACCAATTTAATTCGCCGATCTCTCTGCTTCGGGGAAGAATCCTGTGTTACAGTAGTTATCGTTATGCCGGATGGCACTTGTAACTGATAGAAAGTGAGAAAGCAGTACAATAATTGTTGGGGGGTTTGCACATTGTACAGAATGCACAGTAATGCCTTGCACCATAACCGCCTTGTCCCGTTGTCTTTTAAAACTTTCCACACAAAATCTGTCAATATGTAAAAATAACCGTAAATAAGGATGCCCACCTCATAAAAAATTGTCGTTATGGGGATTTCCTTTGGAGATTTCATTTCTGATATCAATTTTGTGTTTAGCGAATCTAGGCTGTCAGTTTGTCAGTCTATCGTGTGGCAAATATCAGGCAATAATCTCATAATAATCTGACAAATAGTGCGATACATAGCAGTGTATCCTTTATACCAATAATTTACTGCCGCATACATGGATGGAGTGATTTAGCATGGTGTTGTCACGTTCCGGCAATTCATAGTCGCGTTTCGTCAACATGGTAACAAAGTTGCGTTTCGGCAACTGATAGTTGCGTTAGAGCCGCGTTTCGGCAACTCATAGTCGCGTTTCGTCAACATGGTAACAAAGTTGCGTTTCGGCAATGGAATGTAAGGGAACTCCTCCGGCAAAGGTCACCAGAGGGATATCTTTCGTCGAGTGGGTGAGATGTTCGAAAGACCCTTATACGATTCCACAGGCGCTCTCTAGTAGAAATGCCTACCTCCCTTCCCACGTGCCTTCCGGTTTCGCTCAGGGAACCTGCCGTCGGTCGAACGAGTGGCCTGTCGAGGATGTGTGTTAGACCCCGGAAGCAGTGTAATACACCAACAATGCTATTGCACGTACGGTGCGAAGTAGCGTAATCACCAATAATACAATATAAGTTACAGTAATAACATAAAGGTAAGGAGAGAGGCGACATTTATTGTAGAAATGCACTTTATCAATCAGACCACAAAATCATATTTTATCACTGCCATACAGATACAGTACACCTATGTACACATATAAATGACCAATTAACACAACTCTGCCGTCAATAACTATAACTAACTTTTAAACCTGTCATCATGTATAATTTACTTACATAACGAATGTAGTCACAGTTACATTACATACTGTACGAGGGAATGTGATCTAGTTGCCGAAACGCGACTTGAGTTCGCCGAAATGCAACTACGAGTTGCCGAAATGCAACTACGAGTTGCCGAAAGGCAACTATAGCAGTTGGAGAAACATAATTGTTCAGTTGCCGAAACGCGAATTTGAGTTGCCTAAACATGACAGTTGCCGAAACGCTGCGTAACCATTAGCATTGTAAGCGAACGTCATACTGTAGTCTCAGAGCCTTTAGTAGCAGGTAAGAAGAGCAGATGTTCAAACAAACCGTTTAAGGATAATAATATAAGAATAATACAATAATAATACGCCCGTAAGGCACAATGTTATAATATTACACCTACTGTATATTGAATTGGATATGGTTAAACATACAGTAAATCTTGCTTTGTCAAGCTTTAACCCAACTACACAGTCATTATAAAGTCCAACATACTGTAGTTAAACCCACATAGAGTTTGTTGTATAGGAGTCCACATCATCACATCAATATGGAGTCCAGATAAACCTCATTCGATCGTAGTAGGAAAGACTTTGTTCTGGTGAGTACTTGATGCTGATGAGTACGTTAAGCTTCGATAATATCGGCGTCACCATCGATAATTACCCCATCTCCATCAACAGCGTTAGCAAATTCATCTGAAAAAAAATAATAAGGTTGTGTTGTTCTGTCATTCGTAAATAGAGTTTACTTCAATTTATTTAATACTGAGTTCCCCTGAGAGTAATTGTTTTAGTAATGAGTCCCATAAAAAAAGCAAACAGTCGGCCGAAGCCGGAGGCGACACGAAGGCTCCTCTTTCGATAGCTGCTAACCGATGGTAGGGGTCCGCGCTACTCCTATCCCAAGAAATGAGTCCCACACATAGTTAATGATGGATTTACTATAGTCCTACATATTAATAATGGAAAATATATAACTAATCAATGTATATTACATCGCAAGATATATAAATCAACCATTGTTTTATAATAATATTAACAATTTGTGAAAATAAAGTTACCATTTATGTTAAAGCTTTTGCGGCTAAAATGTTCCCTTTTTTACACAATGCGCTGGTTACTCTAAACCTTAAAAACCCTTAAAGAACTTTTATATTTTATGAACTGACATAAACTTACTCCCTCCAGCGTTTATTCTAAGTATAGAGCTATACCGTACACTCTTAGAGAAACCCAGCTGCTGAGCTTACGAAATCACCAGCCATTGGACCGTATTTCTCTTTGTCTCCATGCCTCTGTGTTATTTACTGTCCAATCAGTATGCTTTCCCCTCAACGTCACGCCATAGCCTGAATTACTGGATCCCTTGGTTACGGATTGGTGGCATGGTTACTGATTCCTGATTGGAAGTTCGGACGGATTCCATGGGTTCTACGGTGTTCGATGTGATTCATGCCTTGTGGGCTACTTCAGGCAAGGACATTACTGCAACCCCTTCACTCAACCTCACCCCTTACGTGTGAGTGTTTATACACTTCCTGACTTTCACCCAGAAACACCAGTGGCCATAGAGACATAGAACGCAAATCTATTAACTTTCAAACTTACGTTTTCATACTTTCAACAGTTACATGCTTTCACTGCAACACATCCTGACTTTCTGATATTGCCGCAACACCGCATTTTATACTGTTTTATGCTGTATCATATATTGTAATTTGTAACCTATTGATGAATGCTAATAGTTGGAGAATACTTACGAATAACCGGTAGATCTCTTGGTTTTCATGATTTATTGAGGTAAGCGGAGTAAGGGGAATATTATTCACAATTGCCTGCTTAAATAACAGTGGTTTGTATGAGTTAATGCTGTTTCATAGTCCTCAACGTACGTGAGTTAAGTTTCTCCTTATATGCGAGTAAAATTGGTGACCGTCGGCAAATTAGCGTGTTTCAGTACTATTGTCCGTGTGTGAGTGTGAACGGTTAATAATACATCCCTAAAGGATGTAAACATTTGCGTCATCTCATGTCCGCCCGTTGTAATTAGTATAAGTCATAACTCTGCGTGGTATTTAAAGCGCAGCGAAAATAAACATAGTTTTGGAGATTATATAGTAAAGATCAATCGAATAATACAAAGAGTCCCTCGGCTCTCTCTGCCATAGAATCCAGTCTCCCACCTCCGGTGGGTCATACGCCGTGCTAGACTGGCTTCGGCTGTGTTCATTTGTACGGGCTGTCAGGTATTAATAGACATATAAATTAGCAGGTTAAACTGTTAAAGGTCTAAAAGCGCGAACAATTTGACGAGTAACACGAAACACCGGGGGAGAAACCCATGAATCCGCTGTGTACCGCTGGGTTTACGTAGGTACTGAAACTAGTCGAACAATCGCCAAGATGCGTTACTAACCTATCGGTTTACGTAGCAACGTTAGGAAGTTACGCAGCTTGATTAACTGATTGTTGAGCGAGTCGGTAATGGAAAGAACTTTGTTCTGACGTCGTTCCGTCTGCTTCTCCAACTCGGTAACTTTATTAAGAGTTTCTGAGTCGCGATTACCAGCCTGTTTAGTAGCCTCCCTATCGGAGACCCAGGATCGGAGAAGGTTTCCTGAATGGAATAAAGGAAATAGTGGGAAACTAAACAAAAAATATTGATTTATATACAAAACATTTAAAAAATGGGTTTCGAAAACAAAAAGCCTTTAACAAGTGCATATAATAGCTGCATCCATGTTGTTTGTTCGTTTAATAATTTGTTATGTAAATTAGTTAATTATACAATATAAGGTAATAATCTAAAAAGTCAATAGTAACTTCTACAAGACGAATGTTTATTAAGTTACAAAGTGTCGTTTCACAGCCGTCTATGTGGCGGCCGTGAATGAAACTATCTGTACGTTATTTATTTATTTATTAGTAAAAATCGGTTTAAAAAGAGGTGCACATTCCCATTCATTTATGGGCTATTGAATTAAAACGCATGTATGTATAACTGTAAATTAGAAGTAAAATTGAACAATAATAGGAGTACATTATAGTCCGAAAAACTCGAGTAAACGCAGAAACGCCCATGTTTTGTTATAAAACTCTGTTTGAGCCTATAGCAGTCTTATATGAACGTAGCCTGCTCTTTAGTTTTACAACTCGGATGTAGAGGTCGTAGGCGTTCTGTTAGATGTCCTCTATGGTAGCGGTAGTTCAGTAGAGACGATACTGACGGGAGTCCATGATCAAACGCTGCATATTTAATGCTGCTGCTGAGTCCCATGAACTTGGAAGTTGATCGCAGGTTTGATAGAAGGTTCACCCGAAGACTAAGTTGCAGACAAAAATTAGGGAAATTAGTAGCTCTGAGTATGGTTCCAAGACAAGCCTTGACAGATTGCGTTGTGATCTGTGGTGTGTCAAAGAGAGTGTATAAACATTCGTTAGATACATAGTTGCCGACAAAGAGTAGGCCACGGAGTAGCTTTATATAGTGGGCGTCAAGTCGCCCTTGGTCGTCGACGGACATTGCGCCTATGCTAAATCCTTGGGAGTGTAAGTAAGAGGGAATTGCTATTGATTTCCAGAGGTGTGAAATTATTTCTATAGGGTAGTGTTTCGCAGTCCAACCATTTCTATGACATCTTTCTGATAGTATGGTGAGAGTACGTATAGAATCAGCTAGGGGCCTGCATTGCGATCTCGGAGTCACCCCCAGAAAGCTGATAAGTTTGGAGTCAGGCAAAAGTATTCCACCAATATTTAGTGCAGCTGGAGTGTGATCAGTGTTCCTAGATTTGAAGACTGTCGATTTACTTTTGGTGGGGTCGGTTTGTAGCTTTAAATTATCCAATTCATTGCAAATTATATGAACCATTCTTTCCAAATTTCCAAATTCGCTAACACGAGGATATCGTCAGCATAGTTAAGTTAATGACCCATAATACTGCCCTGTTGCTATGTGAGACTGTTGTGCATAATGCTTCATAGATAGACTCCGTGAAGAAGTTAAAAAGACAGGGCGAAATTAAGGATCCTTGTTTCACTCCTATTCTAACCTGGAAGCCCCTTGATGTCTACGCTACCATCAATGGATATAAACATTAGCGCCAGTCTATAGTAACTGAATAGCACTCTGCATATGTATGGGTTTAAAACCTCCAGGAGTCGACTAAATAAAAGACAGTGGTCCACTGAGTCGAAGGCAGCGGCTATGTCAACCTGGCAGACAAAGGTGGGTATGGTAGATTGGCGGTTATGTTCAAGCTGTTCAAGAATTCCAGAAATTATTAAATCTATTCCGATTCCCTTTTGGTACGCTAGCTGCGCCGGATGATGTTTAGTAATGGTGGATAGGTAGTGTTTAAGTATTATCGCTTCGAACACCTTCGCGAATATGGATATACTAGAGATTGGCCTATATGAGGTTGGGTCAGTCTGCTCTTTTCCTTTTCCCTTATAGATGCATGTAAGAATAGTTTCGCCAAACAGGTCAGGGACCACTCCAATTCTAAATGATGCGTTTATTATCATTGCGAATGATTTGCAGATGTCACTCTCGTTACTGTGTATCAGGTGCTCTACTGTTAGCATCCCGTTATCGGGAGATTTGCGTTTGGAAAGAGATAATATCGAATTGCGGATTGCCAATTCCGATACAGTGGGTATGTCAGCAGATCCTGTATTACAACGATCAGCAATATCATTACCAAGTTTAGTAACGTCATCGCTACAGCGTTCCCTCCCAAACCGATCTTTAAAGAAGTCTGTTAATTTTGGCCTCATTGCATATGCCTAATAAATTTAGAACAGTTTAAATAAATATGTTCGAATATAGTACATCTGGTACATACTACTGGTACATATAGTATGTACCAGTAGGCCTACTTGTATAACCGACTCCGTTTATTAATTTACTAAGTAGATTTTGTCCTGATTAATTAACCTAAAAAATATCACACGAAGGACCTACGAATTGTCAGTTTCAAGTTATTTTAATATCAAAATAGTTAAACTAAATAAAATAATTAACGGCGATGATGTAAACAATACAAACCGAATATTATATCGAGATTATCTGCAACATCTTTAATACCTTCGTTATTGGAGGTAGAGTCCACATCAATACCAATGATGTATTCTTCAACGTCTGCAATCGCCTATCCAATGTAACAGAAAATCTTCAATAAATCGATATATTTATAGAAAATCTAACCAGTCCAATATGAAGCAACCACTAGACCAACCAATAGAACCACTACAAAACCACTAACACGTCCAATAGAACCACTAACCCGCCCAATAGAACCACTAACCCGCCCAATAGAACCACGCACTCGTCCAATAGAACCCCTAACCCGTCCAATAGAACCACTAACCCGCCAAATAGAATCACTAACCCGCCCAATAGAACCACGAACTCGGCCAATAGAACCACCAACCCGTCCAATAGAACCACTAACCCGTCCAATAGAACCACTAAACGCCCAATAGAACCACTAAACGCCCAATAGAACCACGCACTCGTCCAATAGAACCACCAACCCGTCCAATAGAACCACTAACCCGCCCAATAGAACCACTAAACGCCCAATAGAACCACGCACTCGTCCAATAGAACCACCAACCCGTCCAATAGAACCACTAACCCGCCCAATAGAACCACTAACCCGCTCAATAGAACCACGAATTCGTCCAATAGAACCACTAACCCGCCCAATAGAACCACTAACCCGTCCAATAGAACCACTAACCCGTCCAATAGAACCACTAATCCGTCCAATAGAACCACTAATCCACCTAATAGAACCACGAACTCGGCCAATAGAACCACCAACCCGTCCAATAGAACCACTAACCCGTCCAATAGAACCACTAACCCGTCCAATAGAACCACCAACCCGTCCAATAGAACCACTAATCCACCTAATAGAACCACGAACTCGGCCAATAGAACCACCAACCCGTCCAATAGAACCACTAACCCGTGCAATAGAACCACCAACCCGTCCAATAGAACCACCAACCCGTCCAATAAAACCACTAACTAATAAAACCACCAACACGTCCAATAGAACCACTTACCCGCCCAATAGAACCACGAATTCGTCCAATAGAACCCCTAACCCGCCCAATGGAACCACTATCCCGCCCAATAGAACCACGAATTCGTCCAATTGAACCACTAACCCGCCCAATAGAACCACTAACCCGTCCAATAGAACCACTAACCCGTCCAATAGAAACACTAACCCATCCAATAGAACCACTAACCTGTGTAATAGAACCACTAACCCGTCCAATAGAAACACTAACCCATCCAATAGAACCACTAACCCGTCCAATAGAACCACTAACCCGTCCAATAGAACCACTAACCCGTCCAATAGAACCACCAACCCGTCCAATAGAACCACTAATCCACCTAATAGAACCACGAACTCGGCCAATAGAACCACCAACCCGTCCAATAGAACCACTAACCCGTCCAATAGAACCACCAACCCGTCCAATAAAACCACTAACTAATAAAACCACCCACGCGTCCAATAGAACCACTTACCCGCCCAATAGAATACGAATTCGTCCAATAGAACCCCTAACCCGCCCAATAGAACCACTAACCCTCCCAATAGAACCACTAACCCGTCCAATAGAACCACTAACTCGTCCAAAAGAACCACTAACCCGACCAATAGAACCACTAATCCACCTAATAGAACCACTAACCCGTCCAATAGACCCACTAACCCGTCCAATAGAAACACTAACCCATCCAATAGAACCACTAACCCGTCCAATAGAACCACTAACCCATCCAATAGAACCACTAACCTGTGTAATAGAACCACTAATCCACCTAATAGAACCACGAACTCGGCCAATAGAACCACGAACTCGTCCAATAGAACCACCAACTCGTCCAAAAGAACCACTAACCCGACCAATAGAACCACTAATCCACCTAATAGAACCACTAACCCGTCCAATAGAACCACCAACCCGTCCAATAAAACCACTAACTAATAAAACCACCAACACGTCCAATAGAACCACTTACCCGCCCAATAGAACCACGAACTCGTCCAATAGAACCACTAACCCGCCCAATAGAACCACTAACCCGCCCAATAGAACCACGAATTCGTCCAATAGAACCCCTAACCCGCCCAACAGAACCACTAACCCGCCCAATAGAACCGCGAATTCGTCCAATAGAACCACTAACCCGCCCAATAGAACCACGCACTCGTCCAATAGAACCACTAACCCGTCCAATAGAACCACTAACCCGTCCAATAGAACCACTAACCCGCCCAATAGAACCACTAACCCGCCCAATAGAAACACGAATTCGTCCAATAGAACCCCTAAACCACCCAATAGAACCACTAACCCGCCCAATAGAACCGCGAATTCGTCCAATAGAACCACTAACCCGCCCAATAGAACCACGCACTCGTCCAATAGAACCACTAACCCGTCCAATAGAACCACTAACCCGTCCAATAGAACCACTAACCCGTCCAATAGAAACACTAACCCATCCAATAGAACCACTAACCTGTGTAATAGAACCACTAACCCATCCAATAGAACCACGCACTCGTCCAATAGAACCACTAACCAGTCCAATAGAACCACTAACCCGTCCAATAGAACCACTAACCCGTCCAATAGAACCACTAACCCGTCCAATAGAAACACTAACACATCCAATAGAACCACTAACCTGTGTAATAGAACCACTAACCCATCCAATATAACCACGCACTCGTCCAATAGAACCACTAACCCGTCCAATAGAACCACTAACCCATCCAATAGAACCACGCACTCGTCCAATAGAACCACCAACCCGTCCAATAGAACCACTAACCCGTCCAATAGAACCACTAACCTGTGTAATAGAACCACGAACCAGTCCAATAGAACCACTAACCCGTCCAAAAGAACCACTAACCTGTGTAATAGAACCACTAACCTGTGTAATAGAACCACAAACCCATCCAATAGAACCACGCACTCGTCCAATAGAACCACCAACCCGTCGAATAGAACCACTAACCCGTCCAATAGAACCACTAACCTGTGTAATAGAACCACGAACCAGTCCAATAGAACCACTAACCCGTCCAAAAGAACCACTAACCTGTGTAATAGAACCACTAACCTGTGTAATAGAACCACAAACCCATCCAATAGAACCACTAACCCATCAAATAGAACCACTAACCCGTCCAATAGAACCACTAACCCGTCCAATAGAACCACTAACCCGTCCAATAGAACCACTAACCTATCCAATAGAACCACTAACCCGTCCAATAGAACCACTAACCCGTCCAATAGAACCACTAACCCGTCCAATAGAACCACTAACCTGTGTAATAGAACCACAAACCCATCCAATAGAACCACTAACCCATCAAATAGAACCACTAACCCGTCCAATAGAACCACTAACCCGTCCAATAGAACCACTAACCCGTCCAATAGAACCACTAACCTATCCAATAGAACCACTAACCCGTCCAATAGAACCACTAACCCGTCCAATAGAACCACTAACCCGTCCAATAGAACCACTAACCTATCCAATAGAACCACTAACCTGTGTAATAGAACCACTAACCTGCCTCAACCGATCGTTCTCACTAATATTCCCCAGCAACCGGCGTCCAGTATCGTGAATATTCGCCTCCTTTGCGCTTCTCTCTTCCCTTTCTGCCCCCAACTGCTCCATATAATTGTTACGCTCTTCCCGAAGACTCTCAATTACTTCACGTTTTGGTTTATTTAGTTTCTCCAAAGTAAATTTATTCTGCGACACGTGTTCGTCCAACTTTTGTTTCAAATTTTTGGTGGCTAATAATATTTTAAAAAATTAGTTTTAATTAAATAATTAAATAAGTATTTACAAAATGTAGGCCTAATAAGTAGGTGTCACTCGGGAAATCGCATATGATTTTGTGAAAAATTTCAAAAGATTTCGTAAGCAAAGAGGTATAGAACGAAATGTGGAAACTTCTTAGCGCCTTCTAGCGGGCACTCAATTGCCATAAGAACAATGTAATTTGGAATTATTCAATTTTGTGAAGTCCGTATATTCTTGTCAGAGTTAAGTTAAATAAATTAAAATTAAACATAACGTTGTCGTCATAATTAAACAAACTAAAAAATACACTATTTACAGCGCCCACTAAAACTAACAATTAATATTATATACTCCGATTACAACACAAACACACGCTCTAACTGTAGACCTAACTACGAAATATTATCCTTTGGAATATCCTCCTTACATATAAACTCTTTTTTTGTGAGTTCATAATTTGACGTAAATTCCGCAAAGAATCCTTCCAACGCTTTGAATGTTGGTGTTTCTTGACTAATTCGTTCATTTCTCTCGGATATTTCATCTTTGTTCTTTTTTATTGATTCCTAAAATTTAAATTTACAACACATAATTATTGATTGTACAAATATAAAACAATTTAACGTAAACGACTCACATTATTATCCATATTTACTTTCAAGCTTTCCTCGTTTTATAACCCAACCCTAATGTAGGCCTATTTAATTCACTTATATTTTGTTTGTCCTTTCATTTCGCCTAAAATCTCGGCTAACAACCCACCTCCAATTTCTTAATTTGTCCTTCTAAATTGTCTCTCATCTCATTATAATCCTTCTTCTTCTGTTTCAGAATGGCTTGTAGTTCTCGAATTTCTATATCCATTTCCTTTACTTGAGATTGTAGAGTATTACCCTAAGGGAAACATGAAATGGAATCAAAATTAAAAAAAGCGAGTCATAAGAAATAAATAATTTATTTAACTATTTAATGGTAATAAAATCGTGTTAATTAATGATCTCTTCATGTTGTTGCATAGTATCTAGTTACTACTGATATCCGAAAAATAAAATAGTGACAAATATTATGCAATATTATCCTTTAGGCCTACATTAAAATTTACATTTAGTGAACTTTTTTTATTTCTTGACAATTGGAAATTTCTTGACAGGGAGGTACAATTTTCGTCCTCTACTTAATAACAAATGATATTATAACCCGCCACCGGGTGAGTACAAAGCAAAGACTAAAGACCCAAGGTTACTTACTTAATTGGGTCTTTGATTTGTAATCACCCACCCGCCACCACTGTTAGTAACTTACTTCTTTAGCTAATATGGTATGGTTGCGTTTCCCATCGTTTATCTTACTCGTAATGTTATTGATGTAGGTCGCTGTATTGGATCGCATCGCTTCGATAGCTTTAGAAAGGTGATCCAACTCTTCCTGGAATTGTTGCCTTTCTTTCTGCTGGTCTGTAAGACGTTCTCTAAACTCACTGATATCTTTGTTCAACATTTGGACAGCAGCGCTAATCAGTAAAAAATGTTGTTATCAGAGTTATCCCAGATAAAATGAGCAAAAATAATGATATTTTGTGTTTAATGGTCATTTCCAATGTTATAATTTAGTAATATATTATCTTCTGAAATAGCGTAGGGTATAATACAGTTATTGCATTGGAAGAACATTACGCCCATTATTTTGTGGGTCTACAACACTAAACATAGGCCTACACCCTATACCATGTATACTTTACTTTATACTTTTATTTTATACTTTATTAATAAATACAAATTTAAATGGCATAAATAAAGTTATTTTAAACCATAGTTGAAATCTCTGTGAAACGAGAATAGATAATGAAGATAGATAATGAATAATTGAGAGAAAGGGCCCTTAGACTTCTTAAACAAAAACAAAATTAAAATACAAAAAGTATAAATTAACCAACTTTTTTTTTAGATAATAATTTATGGAGCCTCACAAAATGTTAATTACCAGTATGTATGATAGTCCTACAGAGGAAAGTTTATGGTTAGTTCAATATGAGTCTCCCTGATTCATATTGAATATAAGATTATATCGAGGTCTGTGTCACCAAGGACAACAAAGACAACACTAAACATACACGCAATATGTTGAAAAGTGGAGAAGGATAGGTTCTTTCAGTTTAGGACACCCCGGAACACTTTTACTGTAGCAGGTCTACTAACAAACGTATCAATTAATTACTAATTAATAGTAAGTTATGATTATATTGTACGCAGAAAGCGTGTCACTTAGAAACAAACATGTTGGGTTTTGTTATTATTACTAACTAATTAATTGTTCCCCTTATTAATCATTGTTCCCCTAAATATAATTATATTATAATATAATATAATAATTACCCTGGTTTAGATTCTGGTTTTGTTAGTTTAATCGACAGCTGTCCCAGATATACAAAACCTTATCAGCCTTCACATACATATAAATAAATAAACATACACATAAATATATACCCATCGTGTTTTTGCCGGTTTACCAGTCTAAAGACAGGTTCGTTATAAACGGAAATAAAGCTAGTAACTCACCTTGGTTCGTTATAAACGGAAATAAAGCTACTCACTCACCTTGGTGAGTTATACACGGAAATAAAGCTACTAACTCACCTTGGTTCGTTATAAACGGAAATAAAGCTGCTAACTCACCTTGGTTCGTTATAAACGGAAATAAAGCTACTAACTCACCTTGGTTCGTTATAAACGGAAATAAAGCTGCTAACTCACCTTGGTTCGTTATAAACGGAAATAAAGCTACTAACTCACCTTGGTTTGTTATAAACGGAAATGAAGCTACTAACTCACCTTGGTTCGTTATAAACGGAAATAAAGCTGCTAACTCACCTTGGTTCGTTATAAACGGAAATAAAGCTACTAACTCACTTTGGTTCGTTATAAACGGAAATAAAGCTACTAACTCACCTTGGTGAGTTATACACGGAAATAAAGCTACTAACTCACCTTGGTTCGTTATAAACGGAAATAAAGCTGCTAACTCACCTTGGTTCGTTATAAACGGAAATAAAGCTACTAACTCACCTTGGTTCGTTATAAACGGAAATAAAGCTGCTAACTCACCTTGGTTCGTTATAAACGGAAATAAAGCTACTAACTCACTTTGGTTCGTTATAAACGGAAATAAAGCTACTAACTCAACTTGGTTCGTTATAAACGGTAATAAAGCTACTAACTCACCTTGGTTCGTTATAAACGGAAATGAAGCTACTAACTCACCTTGGTTCGTTATAAACGGAAATAAAGCTGCTAACTCACCTTGGTTCGTTATAAACGGAAATAAAGCTACTAACTCACTTTGGTTCGTTATAAACGGAAATAAAGCTACTAACTCACCTTGGTTCGTTATAAACGGAAATAAAGCTACTAACTCACCTTGGTTCGTTATAAACGTAAATAAAGCTACTAACTCACTTTGGTTCGTTATAAACGGAAATAAAGCTACTAACTCACCTTGGTTCGTTATAAACGGAAATAAAGCTACTAACTCACCTTGGTTCGTTATAAACGGAAATAAAGCTACTAACTCACCTTGGTTCGTTATAAACGTAAATAAAGCTACTAACTCACTTTGGTTCGTTATAAACGGTAATAAAGCTACTAACTCACTTTGGTTCGTTATAAACGGAAATAAAGCTACTAACTCACCTTGGTTCGTTATAAACGGAAATAAAGCTACTAACTCACCTTGGTTCGTTATAAACGGAAATAAAGCTACTAACTCACCTTGGTTCGTTATAAACGTAAATAAAGCTACTAACTCACTTTGGTTCGTTATAAACGGAAATAAAGCTACTAACTCACCTTGGTTCGTTATAAACGGAAATAAAGCTACTAACTCAACTTGGTTCGTTATAAACGGAAATAAAGCTAGTAACTCACCTTGGTTCGTTATAAACGGAAATAAAGCTAGTAACTCACCTTGGTTCGTTATAAACGGAAATAAAGCTACTAACTCAACTTGGTTCGTTATAAACGGAAATAAAGCTAGTAACTCACCTTGGTTCGTTATAAACGGAAATAAAGCTACTAACTCACCTTGGTTCGTTATAAACGGAAATAAAGCTACTAACTCAACTTGGTTCGTTATAAACGGAAATAAAGCTAGTAACTCACCTTGGTTCGTTATAAACGGAAATAAAGCTAGTAACTCACCTTGGTTCGTTATAAACGTAAATAAAGCTACTAACTCACCTTGGTTCGTTATAAACGGAAATAAAGCTACTAACTCACCTTGGTTCGTTATAAACGGAAATAAAGCTACTAACTCACCTTGGTTCGTTATAAACGGAAATAAAGCTACTAACTCAACTTGGTTCGTTATAAACGGAAATAAAGCTAGTAACTCACCTTGGTTCGTTATAAACGGAAATAAAGCTACTAACTCACCTTGGTTCGTTATAAACGGAAATAAAGCTACTAACTCAACTTGGTTCGTTATAAACGGAAATAAAGCTAGTAACTCACCTTGGTTCGTTATAAACGGAAATAAAGCTAGTAACTCACCTTGGTTCGTTATAAACGTAAATAAAGCTACTAACTCACCTTGGTTCGTTATAAACGGAAATAAAGCTGCTAACTCACCTTGGTTCGTTATAAACGGAAATAAAGCTACTAACTCACCTTGGTTCGTTATAAACGGAAATAAAGCTGCTAACTCACCTTGGTTCGTTATAAACGGAAATAAAGCTACTAACTCAACTTGGTTCGTTATAAACGGTAATAAAGCTACTAACTCACCTTGGTGAGTTATACACGGAAATAAAGCTACTAACTCACCTTGGTTCGTTATAAACGGAAATAAAGCTGCTAACTCACCTTGGTTCGTTATAAACGGAAATAAAGCTACTAACTCAACTTGGTTCGTTATAAACGGTAATAAATCTACTAACTCACCTTGGTGAGTTATACACGGAAATAAAGCTGCTAACTCACCTTGGTTCGTTATAAACGGAAATAAAGCTGCTAACTCACCTTGGTTCGTTATAAACGGAAATAAAGCTGCTAACTCACCTTGGTTCGTTATAAACGGAAATAAAGCTAGTAACTCACTTTGGTTCGTTATAAACGGAAATAAAGCTGCTAACTCACCTTGGTTCGTTATAAACGGAAATAAAGCTGCTAACTCACCTTGGTTCGTTATAAACGGAAATAAAGCTAGTAACTCACTTTGGTTCGTTATAAACGGAAATAAAGCTACTAACTCAACTTGGTTCGTTATAAACGGTAATAAAGCTACTAACTCACCTTGGTGAGTTATACACGGAAATAAAGCTGCTAACTCACCTTGGTTCGTTATAAACGGAAATAAAGCTGCTAACTCACCTTGGTTCGTTATAAACGGAAATAAAGCTGCTAACTCACTTTGGTTCGTTATAAACGGTAATAAAGCTACTAACTCACTTTGGTTCGTTATAAACGGAAATAAAGCTACTAACTCACCTTGGTTCGTTATAAACGGAAATAAAGCTACTCACTCACCTTGGTGAGTTATACACGGAAATAAAGCTACTAACTCACCTTGGTTCGTTATAAACGGAAATAAAGCTGCTAACTCACCTTGGTTCGTTATAAACGGAAATAAAGCTACTAACTCACCTTGGTTCGTTATAAACGGAAATAAAGCTGCTAACTCACCTTGGTTCGTTATAAACGGAAATAAAGCTACTAACTCACCTTGGTTCGTTATAAACGGAAATGAAGCTACTAACTCACCTTGGTTCGTTATAAACGGAAATAAAGCTGCTAACTCACCTTGGTTCGTTATAAACGGAAATAAAGCTACTAACTCACTTTGGTTCGTTATAAACGGAAATAAAGCTACTAACTCACCTTGGTGAGTTATACACGGAAATAAAGCTACTAACTCACCTTGGTTCGTTATAAACGGAAATAAAGCTGCTAACTCACCTTGGTTCGTTATAAACGGAAATAAAGCTACTAACTCACCTTGGTTCGTTATAAACGGAAATAAAGCTGCTAACTCACCTTGGTTCGTTATAAACGGAAATAAAGCTACTAACTCACTTTGGTTCGTTATAAACGGAAATAAAGCTACTAACTCAACTTGGTTCGTTATAAACGGTAATAAAGCTACTAACTCACCTTGGTTCGTTATAAACGGAAATGAAGCTACTAACTCACCTTGGTTCGTTATAAACGGAAATAAAGCTGCTAACTCACCTTGGTTCGTTATAAACGGAAATAAAGCTACTAACTCACTTTGGTTCGTTATAAACGGAAATAAAGCTACTAACTCACCTTGGTTCGTTATAAACGGAAATAAAGCTACTAACTCACCTTGGTTCGTTATAAACGTAAATAAAGCTACTAACTCACTTTGGTTCGTTATAAACGGAAATAAAGCTACTAACTCACCTTGGTTCGTTATAAACGGAAATAAAGCTACTAACTCACCTTGGTTCGTTATAAACGGAAATAAAGCTACTAACTCACCTTGGTTCGTTATAAACGTAAATAAAGCTACTAACTCACTTTGGTTCGTTATAAACGGTAATAAAGCTACTAACTCACTTTGGTTCGTTATAAACGGAAATAAAGCTACTAACTCACCTTGGTTCGTTATAAACGGAAATAAAGCTACTAACTCACCTTGGTTCGTTATAAACGGAAATAAAGCTACTAACTCACCTTGGTTCGTTATAAACGTAAATAAAGCTACTAACTCACTTTGGTTCGTTATAAACGGAAATAAAGCTACTAACTCACCTTGGTTCGTTATAAACGGAAATAAAGCTACTAACTCAACTTGGTTCGTTATAAACGGAAATAAAGCTAGTAACTCACCTTGGTTCGTTATAAACGGAAATAAAGCTAGTAACTCACCTTGGTTCGTTATAAACGGAAATAAAGCTACTAACTCAACTTGGTTCGTTATAAACGGAAATAAAGCTAGTAACTCACCTTGGTTCGTTATAAACGGAAATAAAGCTGCTAACTCACCTTGGTTCGTTATAAACGGAAATAAAGCTACTAACTCACTTTGGTTCGTTATAAACGGAAATAAAGCTACTAACTCACCTTGGTGAGTTATACACGGAAATAAAGCTACTAACTCACCTTGGTTCGTTATAAACGGAAATAAAGCTGCTAACTCACCTTGGTTCGTTATAAACGGAAATAAAGCTACTAACTCACCTTGGTTCGTTATAAACGGAAATAAAGCTGCTAACTCACCTTGGTTCGTTATAAACGGAAATAAAGCTACTAACTCACTTTGGTTCGTTATAAACGGAAATAAAGCTACTAACTCAACTTGGTTCGTTATAAACGGTAATAAAGCTACTAACTCACCTTGGTTCGTTATAAACGGAAATGAAGCTACTAACTCACCTTGGTTCGTTATAAACGGAAATAAAGCTGCTAACTCACCTTGGTTCGTTATAAACGGAAATAAAGCTACTAACTCACTTTGGTTCGTTATAAACGGAAATAAAGCTACTAACTCACCTTGGTTCGTTATAAACGGAAATAAAGCTACTAACTCACCTTGGTTCGTTATAAACGTAAATAAAGCTACTAACTCACTTTGGTTCGTTATAAACGGAAATAAAGCTACTAACTCACCTTGGTTCGTTATAAACGGAAATAAAGCTACTAACTCACCTTGGTTCGTTATAAACGGAAATAAAGCTACTAACTCACCTTGGTTCGTTATAAACGTAAATAAAGCTACTAACTCACTTTGGTTCGTTATAAACGGTAATAAAGCTACTAACTCACTTTGGTTCGTTATAAACGGAAATAAAGCTACTAACTCACCTTGGTTCGTTATAAACGGAAATAAAGCTACTAACTCACCTTGGTTCGTTATAAACGGAAATAAAGCTACTAACTCACCTTGGTTCGTTATAAACGTAAATAAAGCTACTAACTCACTTTGGTTCGTTATAAACGGAAATAAAGCTACTAACTCACCTTGGTTCGTTATAAACGGAAATAAAGCTACTAACTCAACTTGGTTCGTTATAAACGGAAATAAAGCTAGTAACTCACCTTGGTTCGTTATAAACGGAAATAAAGCTAGTAACTCACCTTGGTTCGTTATAAACGGAAATAAAGCTACTAACTCAACTTGGTTCGTTATAAACGGAAATAAAGCTAGTAACTCACCTTGGTTCGTTATAAACGGAAATAAAGCTACTAACTCACCTTGGTTCGTTATAAACGGAAATAAAGCTACTAACTCAACTTGGTTCGTTATAAACGGAAATAAAGCTAGTAACTCACCTTGGTTCGTTATAAACGGAAATAAAGCTAGTAACTCACCTTGGTTCGTTATAAACGTAAATAAAGCTACTAACTCACCTTGGTTCGTTATAAACGGAAATAAAGCTACTAACTCACCTTGGTTCGTTATAAACGGAAATAAAGCTACTAACTCACCTTGGTTCGTTATAAACGGAAATAAAGCTACTAACTCAACTTGGTTCGTTATAAACGGAAATAAAGCTAGTAACTCACCTTGGTTCGTTATAAACGGAAATAAAGCTACTAACTCACCTTGGTTCGTTATAAACGGAAATAAAGCTACTAACTCAACTTGGTTCGTTATAACCCAGTTAAACATGAGTATGTGTTTCATATATGGTTGCCATAAATAATTCGACATGTGATACATATATGTAAATGTTACAGTGTTGTCAAATGTGATCCATATGTGGAATGTTCACATGTGATACACATATGTTTTTTATGTGACAAAAAGAGTAAAAATTTAAACTGAGACCGACACTGGTGTGGGTCTGCATTTCCTATAGAGAGGTGGGGCGGGGGGGGGGGGGGGGTAGCCTACCTCAGTACCATTATCCTATCCAATCCTACACCCTATCCTACGGCCCTATACCTACCCTATACATTTAGAGAAGGAAGCATCGGAGTATATATGACAATATTTAATCCATAGTGATATGAGAGTATCCTTAATAGATTTTGGTGATGATCCGTAAATTCGTATTCTATTAGTTAGATTTAATTAAGTTATCTAATTTCCAGCTATAATAGATTATTCATTTTGATAAATCTTCGAAAATTAATTAATTCTAAGATCATATAATTGCTCATATGATATTTTATATCTAATTTTAAGACATCTTTTCCCTACAACATATATATACCACATATGAAACATATGTTCAATTTTTTAACGGGATAAGAATATTGCAATAGGCCTGCCTACCTTACGGATGGTATAGTGCAAGTATGTTATCTGTCTATGTCTGTACCCCTTACTGATACTTAGCAGCGCAAATGACATTGCACAACCACAACCTGACAAGTGAAAACCACCATACAGCCATACATATGTTTGTCTAAATCTGTTAATACAGCACTGTACAGTACAATGCAAATGCACAGCACAATGTGCATAGTGCAAGGCAGAAAGCAGGCAAGTCACACACTGCATCACTGAACAATTGAGTGGACTATGATAAGCGGTAGGCTTATGCAACGCATTATGCTGTTATGGGTAAAATATAAAATAATTTGCGATTCACTAGCTAAATTGCAAGCGACACGACGTGGTTAAGAAGAAAGATTGCAGGATCAGACTATGAAATGCCTATCATTTTAAGAATGTGTCCCACCACCAGCCCTCAAATGCAATAAACAAAACAATTGGACGATCGACTATGGTTACTTCAATTTAGTGTCCATACAGCCTTCACAGATCATTTAAACCGTATAGCAGGCCTATGTCTGTATGTATTGATTATACATTATATGGTTAAATAGCCGGTACTTTGAAAATACAGTATAACACTATATATAACACTAACACTAACAGAATATTTGTTCTTAATGCAAAAAGCTGAGTAGTGACATCAACAAATTCCGCATCCCCCCTCGCTATTCTTTTCTGTACATGTATTACTGAAAGGCCTGTATTACCATAAGGCAAACATGTGTGCAACATATAAAATCCATGAACTGGATTACACAATTACGAATTGAATAGTTTATGGATTTAAATTTAACTAGGAGTCTTGGCTATGGCTATTTCACATATGCTCGACATATATTATTCACATGCGCATTATCACACATTTATTTATGATAAATTCATATGTGCAACATATCAATACCATAAATGGCGATACACACATTCTAAGTGTATGTATCACCGCATGCGTGACATGTATTATTCATACATGAGCATAAAAACCCAATTTCCAGACACACCTATTCCATACAACATATATATACCACATATGAAACATAAGTTCATGTTTAACTGGGAAACGGAAATAAAGCTAGTAACTCACCTTGGTTCGTTATAAACGGAAATAAAGCTAGTAACTCACCTTGGTTCGTTATAAACGTAAATAAAGCTACTAACTCACCTTGGTTCGTTATAAACGGAAATAAAGCTGCTAACTCACCTTGGTTTGTTATAAACGGAAATAAAGCTACTAACTCACCTTGGTTCGTTATAAACGGAAATAAAGCTGCTAACTCACCTTGGTTCGTTATAAACGGAAATAAAGCTACTAACTCAACTTGGTTCGTTATAAACGGTAATAAAGCTACTAACTCACCTTGGTGAGTTATACACGGAAATAAAGCTACTAACTCACCTTGGTTCGTTATAAACGGAAATAAAGCTGCTAACTCACCTTGGTTCGTTATAAACGGAAATAAAGCTACTAACTCAACTTGGTTCGTTATAAACGGTAATAAATCTACTAACTCACCTTGGTGAGTTATACACGGAAATAAAGCTGCTAACTCACCTTGGTTCGTTATAAACGGAAATAAAGCTGCTAACTCACCTTGGTTCGTTATAAACGGAAATAAAGCTGCTAACTCACCTTGGTTCGTTATAAACGGAAATAAAGCTAGTAACTCACTTTGGTTCGTTATAAACGGAAATAAAGCTGCTAACTCACCTTGGTTCGTTATAAACGGAAATAAAGCTGCTAACTCACCTTGGTTCGTTATAAACGGAAATAAAGCTAGTAACTCACTTTGGTTCGTTATAAACGGAAATAAAGCTACTAACTCAACTTGGTTCGTTATAAACGGTAATAAAGCTACTAACTCACCTTGGTGAGTTATACACGGAAATAAAGCTGCTAACTCACCTTGGTTCGTTATAAACGGAAATAAAGCTGCTAACTCACCTTGGTTCGTTATAAACGGAAATAAAGCTGCTAACTCACCTTGGTTCGTTATAAACGGAAATAAAGCTACTAACTCACCTTGGTTCGTTATAAACGGAAATAAAGCTACTAACTCAACTTGGTTCGTTATAAACGGAAATAAAGCTAGTAACTTACTTTGGTTCGTTATACACGGAAATAAAGCTGCTAACTCACCTTGGTTCGTTATAAACGTAAATAAAGCTGCTAACTCACCTTGGTTCGTTATAAACGGAAATAAAGCTACTAACTCACCTTGGTTCGTTATAAACGGAAATAAAGCTACTAACTCACCTTGGTTCGTTATAAACGGAAATAAAGCTACTCACTCACCTTGGTTCGTTATAAACGGAAATAAAGCTACTAACTCACCTTGGTTCCTTATAAACGTAAATAAAGCTGCTAACTCACCTTGGTTCGTTATAAACGGAAATAAAGCTACTAACTCACTTTGGTTCGTTATAAACGGAAATAAAGCTGCTAACTCACCTTGGTTCGTTATAAACGGAAATAAAGCTACTAACTCACCTTGGTTCGTTATAAACGGAAATAAAGCTAGTAACTCACTTTGGTTCGTTATAAACGGAAATAAAGCTACTAACTCACCTTGGTTCCTTATAAACGTAAATAAAGCTGCTAACTCACCTTGGTTCGTTATAAACGGAAATAAAGCTACTAACTCACCTTGGTTCGTTATAAACGGAAATAAAGCTACTAACTCACCTTGGTTCGTTATAAACGGAAAATGGTGGCAGCAACGCAGAGCGGAACCACCTTGCCCAGTCCCACTGGCAGCATGGGAAAAACACTTCAGTGACCTACTATCAACAGCCACCCCACCTACCGAACCTCCATCGCAATCAGTCCCATACACTACCGTCGGTGAAGGAGAGGATCTTCCATATAATGCTCCTTTTACTCCCGAGGAAGTGGAGGAAGAGTTTATGAAGAAACCAAGTCGGAAGTCCGGGGGACCCGACCGCCTCCCATACGAATTACTGAAAGCCGCACTCCCGCTAACTCTCTACTTTTGGGTAACGTTATTCAACATATGCTTCATTTCTATGCGCATTGTATCTACGTGGAAATCTTGTATATGTAAGGTGTTGTACAAAGGTAAAGGACCACGTAACGAACCAGATAACTACCGAGGCATTGCGTTGTTGTGCAATGCGTACAAGGTCTTAACTGGTCTCGTAGCTCGCCGCTTACGTGCCGCCTTCAGCCACCTAATACCCAGAGAACAATTTGGTTTCCTACCGGGAAGATCTACGGCACAACCCATTGAACAATTGCTCCATGATATAAACTGTAACCTCGACCAACCAAGGAGACCCCTGTACGCATGCTTTGTGGATTTCAAGAAAGCATTCGATTCCGTTCCAAGACCTAAACTCATCGAGAAACTGCGCCGTTTATTTGGGCTCAAAGGAAGAATGCTGCGATTTATAGAAATACTACTATCGACCAATTACATACAAGTCTTCGATGGGTTGCGTAAAACCAAACCAATAAGCCAGCTGATCGGCCTATTACAGGGTGATACACTCAGTCCTTATTTATTTATACTATACATTGCGGATCTGGTAGATGCGCTCAAGCGGGCTGCCATTTTAGTAATATTACTGTTTGCCGACGATCTACTGTTTTACTCACACACCAGGGAAGGTCTACAAGCCGGCCTCAATGCTCTATCAGAGTGGGCGGCTCTGAATGGTCTCACAGTCAATTTAAAGAAAACTGCCGTGATCAAGTTTCGACGGGGAGGTAAACTTTGTAAAGCAGATGAGTTTTATTACAACCAGCAACCTGTTATAATCCGAAACGCTTACACATATTTGGGTGTTACTTTCCAGCCAACGTTATCCTTTTCGACACACATTACAAATATCTGTTGTAAATCTATAATGTCTATCCACAACATTACAAACCCGCGTTATCTTTCTCTGGCGACCGCTATAAAAGTATTCAACATAAAGATACGACCCATAATAACGTACAACCTACATCTAATCTGGCCTCATCTGACTACCGCGAACCTCCATACAATTGACAGAGTAAAGACTAATTACCTAAAGAAAACATTGGGCGTACACAAAAGCACATTGAATCGCCTTGTGATAGCTTTGTGTGGGGAGAACACTCTAGTCGAGGACATCATTTGTAATCTGCACCTAAACGATACGGCTGCCTTGATGGAATATAGAGCAGATATCGTAACCAAGAAGTCGGAAATTCCGGTCGAGTTCTGGAGCAGCCCGGCATTCCAGAACCGAAAATGGACAGAACCTAACCAATCTGGTCGGCACGTAACAACACGGGTATCGGTCCACGGATTTCATCATAAGATCTGTGCGACAGATACATTTCATGCCCCCAACCTGGAGAGCTGTGTATGTCTGCTGTGCGGAGACCCGGCCCCACTATACCACCTACTAACATGCAAGGAAAACCCGCGAACGCTAACCTCCTGGGCCTCTAATGATACGTAATTTACCGAACTCTTTTAACTCTTTAACGTTTTTACTTATTTATTTGATTTAATTAAATACCGTTTTTATCTACCATAATGCCAGTACCATGGCGCAATTAAATTAATATATAAACGGAAATAAAGCTACTCACTCACCTTGGTTCGTTATAAACGGAAATAAAGCTACTAACTCACCTTGGTTCCTTATAAACGTAAATAAAGCTGCTAACTCACCTTGGTTCGTTATAAACGGAAATAAAGCTACTAACTCACCTTGGTTCGTTATAAACGGAAATAAAGCTACTAACTCACCTTGGTTCGTTATAAACGGAAATAAAGCTACTCACTCACCTTGGTTCGTTATAAACGGAAATAAAGCTACTAACTCACCTTGGTTCGTTATAAACGGTAATAAAGCTACTAACTCACCTTGGTTCGTTATAAACGGAAATAAAGCTGCTAACTCACCTTGGTTCGTTATAAACGGAAATAAGGCTACTAACTCACCTTGGTTCGTTATAAACGGAAATAAAGCTACTAACTCACCTTGGTTCCTTATAAACGTAAATAAAGCTGCTAACTCACCTTGGTTCGTTATAAACGGAAATAAAGCTACTAACTCACTTTGGTTCGTTATAAACGGAAATAAAGCTGCTAACTCACCTTGGTTCGTTATAAACGGAAATAAGGCTACTAACTCACCTTGGTTCGTTATAAACGGTAATAAAGCTACTAACTCAACTTGGTTCGTTATAAACGGTAATAAAGCTACTAACTCACCTTGGTGAGTTATAAACGGTAATAAAGCTACTTACTCACCTTGGTGAGTTATACACGGAAATAAAGCTGCTAACTCACCTTGGTTCGTTATAAACGGAAATAAGGCTACTAACTCACCTTGGTTCGTTATAAACGGTAATAAAGCTACTAACTCAACTTGGTTCGTTATAAACGGTAATAAAGCTACTAACTCACCTTGGTGAGTTATACACGGAAATAAAGCTGCTAACTCACCTTGGTTCGTTATAAACGGAAATAAAGCTACTAACTCACTTTGGTTCGTTATAAACGGAAATAAAGCTGCTAACTCACCTTGGTTCGTTATAAACGGAAATAAGGCTACTAACTCACCTTGGTTCGTTATAAACGGTAATAAAGCTACTAACTCAACTTGGTTCGTTATAAACGGTAATAAAGCTACTAACTCACCTTGGTGAGTTATAAACGGTAATAAAGCTACTAACTCACCTTGGTGAGTTATACACGGAAATAAAGCTGCTAACTCACCTTGGTTCGTTATAAACGGAAATAAGGCTACTAACTCACCTTGGTTCGTTATAAACGGTAATAAAGCTACTAACTCAACTTGGTTCGTTATAAACGGTAATAAAGCTACTAACTCACCTTGGTGAGTTATACACGGAAATAAAGCTGCTAACTCACCTTGGTTCGTTATAAACGGAAATAAAGCTACTAACTCACCTTGGTTCGTTATAAACGGAAATAAAGCTACTAACTCAACTTGGTTCGTTATAAACGGAAATAAAGCTACTAACTCACTTTGGTTCGTTATAAACGGAAATAAAGCTACTAACTCACCTTCGCATTCTAATTCTGGCAGCAGCAGGGATAGAAAAAATAATAAATTTTTTATATTTAATTTTTCGTTTACTATACGAATTGATGTGGTTAACTGGTTGCCCAAATTATAAAAAAATTTACAAAAAACATTATATTGCTCATTGTCTTTGTATGTAGTACTCATTACATACAATTGTTACTTATTAAAATTGTATTTCCAAAATGTTAAAATCTATAAATCTCCTTGAGAAATAGCTGAGATAATGGCGATCGAAAGTTGCATCTCTCTGTGTAACTGTGAGGGTATTTAGTTACGAACCAATCACTCTACACACTACACAGTAAACGGGCTCGCTGTTTTGACTCGCCTCGCAATAATTTTGTAAAGTAAAAATTCTTGAAAACACTTGTCTGAAGTCAAACTTAAACAGTTTCTGGAATGTTTTAGATTTTAAAATGCAAAATGGAAGACTATTGATTTTTATCCTCTTTGTAATCCATATTTCCTACAAATAGCAAAAGCAAATTTATACGCTTGAAAATGCGAAAATACGGAATAAAAGATATGACAACAAACAGTGCTACTTATTGGAGTTAATGGCACAAAGTGACCGCGAACACCGATTATATGATTAGTGGGTTTAGAAACTTAATCGAATTTAATTAAAAAACATTAAGGGAAAGGAGCAGGTTACTGTTTGTGTAGGTGTTTTCTAACCAAAACAATAAACGAAACTTTATTTCAATTTGCGCTGAAGATCACATTTTTCATTGGCGGTCAATGTGCGCCACTATCTGACTTTTGTAAAATTAGTATTTATTCTACTTTTCAAATTAACATTAAATTTTTACAATAATTTGCAATTAGATAATAATATTAATGACAAAAATACAAAAATTATATGATACAGTATAATGAAATCAATGCAAATTACAACAAAAATTCACAAGAAATGAGAACTCTTGATTGGAGCGATTGTCGAGGTGAACAGTTCCTTGCGTGTTATGTTCCCGATTGTAGATCCTATCGATAATAACGTTGCATAGATAATCAACAATAACGGCGTCGCTCTCGGCGACTTTAAGCTCCGCCCAGAACGAGGCCACTGATTCGGATGCGGTACACAACTCCTGTGGTTGGCTGCAGTGCGAGAAATAGTTGGGATTACAGTATATAGAACGAAATAACAGCATCGATTTAATAAACAGATCCAGGAATAATTCGTGCATTAGATTGTTGAATACGCGCTCCATTGCGAATGACCGTTCGTAAATTTTATCGAGGAGACGATGAATTAGCCGTCCTCGATAAGGCGGGGTCCACAAAGAACTGGCGTTTAAATCCAACACAGAGACATAAGGAAGAATAGAGCTGGAAATACCAACTCTATTAGCACTTTTATTATAAACGAAACCTTTTCGACAATAACCGATCAATTTATATTGCGTGAGATCTGTTAGAGAAAGTTCCCTTGTTAACCACGATATGGTGCTGTTTGACCGATAACTATTAGCGTTCGGGATGAATATGGATAAACGGGATACCAAATCTCTAACCACAGTTTCGTATTGTTTCGAAGCGATAACGATTAAAGGTCGACCAGATAGCAAACCGTATAAGATTTGAGAAGAAACCGGTCGAAAAGCTTCCAATAGTTTAATTATTTTATGGTTGCTGTATAGACTACAGGATGAATCCATCGGTTGAATAAAACACGGCATTTCTTCGAAATCTCCGGAACTGGAGAGCAAATTTGAAAATAAAGGTAAACCTAATATGTACTGATGATTTAATTGCTGTGATTTCGATATCAATCCGAGGTATTGGCTGCTTAATTTATACGAGTCCATTGGGTTGATTAGTTGTCTATGCAGGCCTAACTTCTGGCACTGGTTTGTGCGTTTAGATGTACATTTAATAGATACAGACGGGGCATTACCATCTGTAGACATTGAGCGTTGCTCGATATGCGCTCGTGGCGAACTAGGGGGCTCTGGGAGCGATTCGGAGCTGTTAACAAGTTCCCTCGGTGCGGAATAGTTGTAGCAGACACCGAGGCTGCTGTCGTCTAGTTCCTTTTGAGACAATACTTGCCAGCTATCATCGAAACTACCGCTACAGATAGTGTTACTGTATGATACATCCAATAATGGGGGGAAGGGTGGACCACGAAACAGTCTGTCAGCGCCGCATTCCACGCCGCTGTCGGTAGAGACTAGACCGCCCTCGGGTAGGAAGTTAGCAACCGGGCATCTACCGATTGAGAGAAGAGAGCAACTCGGCTGGAGGATGGAGACTTCCGCCTGTTCGATAGCGATATAAGCCGCATCCCGTGAGAAATACTGGAGAGCGAAGCGTAGCAACGAGAGACCACGACGCACTCCGATCCCGCCGAGACTAAACAACGTCCGGAGGGGCTCGTTAAACCGACGTTCGCTCTCCTTACGCACCAGCACGAGCGTCGGCGCAGTCGACTCAACATCAACGCTGATTCTACCTGACCACGACTTGGATCGCCTTCTGCGTCCGCTAATTTTCAAATTTCCCGCGCTAATCGAATACTTCCTTTCGCAGCGCCCTCTGGTCTTATTAACTTGATGAAGACCAATCTGTCGTGCGATAAGTTCGGCAATAGTGGTGTGTTGTTTTATAACAGTTTCTAATCCTTCCAACGTGTAATGTGTCACGGATGTAATCAATGGGTTTCTACGGAGACCACCAATTAACAAAACCCTCTTTGTAAATTCCAAATTTTCGATATAAGAAACAAGTTCCCTGTAGAATTGCAGTTTATTTTGTTTTTTCATTAAGACAACCGCGGAGTTTATAGTATTCCTAAGATTTTCCACGTTGGCGAGAATCTTCCTGAAATCCCCGGAAATGTAACAAACGCAAAAAGGTCGCACATACCCCCTAGCGGCCAAATCGCGTAGCGTAAAGTAGTGGATATATGCGACAGCGCGTTCCGACGGTATACAGCGAATCAGCTGTGTGTCCTCGGTCGTCATGGCGATGGGCGCGCCGCAATCGGCCGCCGCCCCGGTTAGGTAGTCCACGGCGAGGGCCTGTACAGAGAAGGCGTTGATATCGAAGTCGCCGCTAGAGGCGTCCGATGGCAGACAGAGAACCGGACGGGGGCCAACGTGCTCGCAGAATTCTACGATTAACATGAAGTCTTTATCGAAGCGGGGAGCCTCAACCCACGGCTTGGGTTTAACGTACTCAATGCCCAGGGCGGAGGGCAGCTTCATATCCGACAAGTAGATGCGACGAGTGACCGCAGGGGGGCGCTTAGAGTAATCCCGAGGGTCGCCGAAGTCGGACACAAATTCCATTTCGGTTCTCACACCGTAGCCCCCTATCATAATTATTCATCGGAAAGTTTACAGGGGATAATGACTAACATATGTGGCATTACACTAATTTAATTTCCTACTATAGTTTTTTGCAAAACCTTTAATTTCTGGTGAGCAGCACCATTACACCATAATTTCACCACCATTCATTTGGACGTTCACACCACAACATAATTATAATTTACAATATTTTGCCAGCATAAGATTTACAATAATACTCTAGCTTACTACAGTATAAGCTTACCAAATTTAATACTTCCATCACAAAATTTAATACTGTACTTCGGAGTTTGATTTTGGAGTAGTTAGTTGATGAAAGTTTTAAGTGTGGAAACATATTTTATTTGGTACGGATTTAAATTCTAGCCTTATAAGATTATAGGAATTAATATGAATATTGAAACTCTAACTTAAAATACCTAAAATAATAGATAGTTGGCATCCAACAACTTATTACAATAACTATTAATACTAATAATTAATTGCATTACAATATTAGCTGGGTTTGTTATGTGTGACATCAACTCTATCAACCTACTGTAGGTGGTACTTACTGTACTTATATTATATCTGAACTAATGCTTGGTAATTCATCTTGGCATAACAAATTCATAAGAAATTGTTTCATTATCCTTTAATAAACAAGATATCCCAATCTAAAGATGGACTTTAGACCAAAAGGACATACTTTAGATGACCTAACTTACTGTATGTAATAATTCAAAGGTCATTGTTTAAAGGTATTTGTGATATTTTTCATTTGTTTACTCACAAAGCCCTTTACTTCTACCTTCATGTATAATATACTGGTAGTCAATTTAATATTATTAATATAAATGTTTATAAAGACAAATACAAAATATATTACCCTGGTTTACCAATAGCTACATAATGCAATATGTACATACTTCAGTGTAAAGAAGCGCTTTATATGGTGCAGATCAGGGCGTGGTCTGATCAGGGTGTGGTCTGATCAGGGTGTGGTCTGATCTGGGTGTGGTCTGATAGGGGTGTGGTCTGATCGGTGTGTTGTCTGATCTTGGTGTGGTCTGATCGGGGTGTGGTCTGATCAGGGTGTGGTCTGATGGGGGTGTGGTCTCATCAGGGTGTGGTCTGATCAGGGTGTGGTCTGATCTGGGCGTGGTCTGATCAGGGTGTGGTCTGATCTGGGCGTGGTCTGATCAGGGTGTGGTCTGATCAGGGTGTGGTCTGATCTGGGCGTGGTCTGATCAGGGTGTGGTCTGATCGGTGTGTTGTCTGATCTTGGTGTGGTCTGATCGGGGTGTCGTCTGATCAGGGTGTGGTCTGATAGGGGTGTGGTCTGATCAGGGTGTGGTCTGATCTGGGTGTGGTCTGATCAGGGTGTGGTCTGATCTGGGTGTGGTCTGATCTGGGCGTGGTCTGATCAGGGTGTGGTCTGATCAGGGTGTGGTCTGATCTGGGCGTGGTCTGATCAGGGTGTGGTCTGATCAGGGTGTGGTCTGATCTGGGTGTGGTCTGATAGGGGTGTGGTCTGATCGGTGTGTTGTCTGATCTTGGTGTGGTCTGATCGGGGTGTGGTCTGATCAGGGTGTGGTCTGATGGGGGTGTGGTCTCATCAGGGTGTGGTCTGATCAGGGTGTGGTCTGATCTGGGCGTGGTCTGATCAGGGTGTGGTCTGATCTGGGCGTGGTCTGATCAGGGTGTGGTCTGATCAGGGTGTGGTCTGATCTGGGCGTGGTCTGATCAGGGTGTGGTCTGATCGGTGTGTTGTCTGATCTTGGTGTGGTCTGATCGGGGTGTCGTCTGATCAGGGTGTGGTCTGATAGGGGTGTGGTCTGATCAGGGTGTGGTCTGATCTGGGTGTGGTCTGATCGGTGTGTTGTCTGATCTTGGTGTGGTCTGATCAGGGTGTGGTCTGATCTGGGTGTGGTCTGATCTGGGTGTGGTCTGATCGGTGTGTTGTCTGATCTTGGTGTGGTCTGATCGGGGTGTCGTCTGATCAGGGTGTGGTCTGATAGGGGTGTGGTCTGATCAGGGTGTGGTCTGATCTGGGTGTGGTCTGATCTGGGCGTGGTCTGATCAGGGTGTGGTCTGATCTTGGTGTGGACTGCTCGGGGTGTGGTCTGATAGGGGTGTGGTCTGATCAGGGTGTGGTCTGATCTGGGTGTGGTCTGATCTGGGTGTGGTCTGATCGGTGTGTTGTCTGATCTTGGTGTGGTCTGATCAGGGTGTGGTCTGATCTGGGTGTGGTCTGATCTGGGTGTGGTCTGATCGGTGTGTTGTCTGATCTTGGTGTGGTCTGATCGGGGTGTCGTCTGATCAGGGTGTGGTCTGATAGGGGTGTGGTCTGATCAGGGTGTGGTCTGATCTGGGTGTGGTCTGATCTGGGTGTGGTCTAATCGGTGTGTTGTCTGATCTTGGTGTGGACTGCTCGGGGTGTGGTCTGATAGGGGTGTGGTCTGATCAGGGTGTGGTCTGATCTGGGTGTGGTCTGATCTGGGTGTGGTCTGATCGGTGTGTTGTCTGATCTTGGTGTGGTCTGATCAGGGTGTGGTCTGATCTGGGTGTGGTCTGATCTGGGTGTGGTCTGATCGGTGTGTTGTCTGATCTTGGTGTGGTCTGATCGGGGTGTCGTCTGATCAGGGTGTGGTGTGATCTGGGTGTGGTCTGATCGGTGTGTTGTCTGATCTGGGTGTGGTCTGATAGGTGTGTTGTCTGATCTGGGTGTGGTCTGATCGGTGTGTTGTCTGATCTGGGTATGGTCTGATCGGGGTGTGGTCTAATCAGGGTGTGGTCTGATCGGGGTGTTTTCTGATCAGGGTGTGGTCTGATCTGAGTGTGGTCTGATCTGTGTGTGGTCTGATCGGTGTGTTGTCTGATCTGGGTGTGGTCTGATCGGTGTGTTGTCTAATCTGGGTATGGTCTGATCGGGATGTGGTCTGATCAGGGTGTGGTCTGATCTGGGTGTGGTCTGATCTGGGTGTGGTCTGATCTGGGTGTGGTCTGATCTGGGTCTGGTCTGATCGGTGTGTTGTCTGATCTGGGTGTGGTCTGATCTGGGTGTGGTCTGATCGGTGTGTTGTCTTATCTGGGTATGGTCTGATCGGGGTGTGGTCTGATCAGGGTGTGGTCTGATCGGGGTGTGGTCTGATCAGGGTGTGGTCTGATCTGGGTGTGGTCTTATCGGTGTGTTGTCTGATCTGGGTGTCGTCTGAACGGTGTTTTGTCGGACCGGGGTGTGGTCTGACCGGGGTGTGGTCTGATCCGGGTGTGGTCTGATCTGGGTGTTGTCTGATCTGGGTGTGGTCTGATCTGGGTGTGGTCTGATCGATGTGTTGTCTGATCGGGGTGTGGTCTGGTCAGGGTGTGGTCTGATCTGGGTGTTGTCTGATCTGGGTGTGGTCTGATCGGTGTGTTGTCTGATCGGGGTGTTGTCTGATCGGTGTGTGTCCTATCGGGGTGTGGTCTGATCGTGGTGTCGTCTGATCGGGGTGTTGTCAGATCGGGGAATGGTCTGATCGGGGAGTGGTGTAGAGTGAAGGAAAACATGAGTGATCGAAAATTAAAATAGCAGGTTCAGAACACGGTAATGAACCTTTCGACAATTTGTAAGGCCTAGTTTTATTATTTTTCAATTAAATAAATTGGAGATGAGCTGTTAATGCAACTGTTAATTAATGATGTAGGCCTATATTATTTTTTAAAGTAGCATCGTGAAACGACAGGAAAACTTATGAAAAAAAAGCTTATTTTTATTTCGTCGTTGAAGAAGTGTGAAAACGTTGATTTCACCGATAATTTTTTATGGAATTTTCTCAAATTTAATTATTTTTTTTATTTTATTTACACTCTGTATGAGTAAAAAAGGAGTTAATAGCAGTAAAATCAGTACTATTGTAAAAGCCTTTGCTGAATTGCCCCGTTATTTTTATTATTTTTACATTAAAATACTCTGTAGTTGATTTAATAGGTGTAAGAGACCGTATTATTACTGTATCGGTGTTTTTTAGAGGATCTAAGAGCTATTTCCTCCGTATGTGTACTGTGGAAGGCATAGTTGATGATTCTATGGCAATTCCGTGACGCAAAAGGTGATAGCTACTCTTGAACAGTAGTTACTATGACGACGGTTAACAGCTGATATTCATGTGTCGATTTTCTTTGTTCTACGGCGTCTCTTAGTTCAGTCAGCCAATCAGAGCATTTTTATGGCTCTTGTACAGAAATTTCCTAGAAATCACGCAATGCGTTATGGGCAGTGTTTACATTTTGTCCTGAGCCAGGAAAGAACGGCTTTGCAATATTTTGTGCTTTTCTGCTTTTAGCCTAACACTAGTAGGCTTAATTATAAGGACATATATCCGTTATCAAACTGGACTCAACTCACTGACTTAATATCTCACTGGTTATCTCATTGCATTTATCTTACTTAACATTACTGCTTTGCTGTCGGTTATTCATTATATTTGTTGATGAATTATTATATTTGGAATAACGATAAATAACCCCGAAAACCCAATATTCTTGATATACCGAAAGTAAGAGAGAAAGGTTACATATAACGATTATGACTTATGTTAAAGTGGTTTGAAGTGAATCTAATGTTATTTGATAGACCCTACATGATTCGGTCCGTGTTCCTTTTATATGTGACTAAAATCAGTGAAGATCGGCAGATCAGTGTGCAGTATTGTGCAGCATTGTGTATGAGTGAGACTGATAACGAAGCATTTCCTAAAGAATGCGCCATATATGTGAATTGTAACTAAGCCATATCGTTGTGAGTAGTTTAAGTCATAACTCTGTTTATAGATAGAGCGCCACGTCCTAAAGGAACTGTTAATATTCCCCGAAGGTGAATAATATTGTCAGAGATTATATAATACTGTCAGTCGAATAATACATTAGGCTTACATAGCAATAAGATTAAGCCGTCGAACCCAATCTCCCGGGTATATCCAGCGGGTGAATGATCGCGCACCGATTGGTTTCGACTAGTGTAGTGAATCAAATACTTGTCAGAGGCTAAAAGTGATTTATTATCTAAAAGACATCCTAATTTGGCGGGTTAAACTGCCAAAGGTCTGAAAGCGCGAACAATAACGGATATAGTTTCTTTATTGCAGTAAGCAATAAAGTTGAAAGTACCAGTCAACCGGTAAACCTGAACGGTACATCTGTAGGTCAGTAGGCCCAACTGCCAGAACCGGTACTGCCGTAGGTCCGTAGGTCCAACTGCCAGAACCGGTACTTCTGTAGGTCCGTAGGCCTAACTGTCCTAACCGGTACTTCCCGTATAAGTACATTAGTATTATTCGATTTGATTATTGTATACCGGTAGGCTGTTTAAGAGATTAGGGACTGTACACCCCTTGTTTCTTTTGGAGCTTACTTATTTCTGTCAGTTTTATTTGTTTGTAGGCCAGTATTGAACAGAAGGCGTGTAAGCCTGATCATATTGTACAGACAATCTGTAGGCTGGGCTGTTGTCTGATTGCTGTTAAGTCTGAACGGATTGCAGTGTGTGTAGATCACCTGTCCGATAAAGAACGGTTAGGAAGTAGGGGCAGCCAAAGCTGTAAGGTAAACCCCCAACTAAAGAATAAGTCGTTCTACTGGATTAGAACGCATACTACCTAATCATTTCGGAGTCTGCATGTCCTGTAGTTTATTTAGGCTTGAGAGTAGTCTGCCATCGTTTAGTCTGTACTTTGTTTGTGTAGTCTGTACAGGTAGCGTATAATATTTATTTAGATAATTTGTAGGCTGGATAGTTGTCTGGCTGTTATTAGGTCTGAACGGATTGCAGTGTGTGTAGAGCCTCTGTCCGATAAAGAACGGTTAGGAAGTAGGGGCAGCCAAAGCTGTAAGGTAAACCCCCACCTAAAGAATAAGTCGTACTACTGGGTTAGAACGCATACTACCTAACTATTTCGGAGTCTGCATGTCCTGTAGTTTATTTAGGCTTGATAGTAGTCTGTCAGTATTTGGTCTGCATTTTGTTTGAGTGGTTTGTACGCGTAGCGTAATATTTATTATTCAGAGTTTATGCGATTATTCGCAACATTCATTCCCCAAGTTTGTTCCTACAATAATTGTGTTTGTTATACATACCGTTATAGTTAAATTAACCCCGGTACTACACGGGCTGCTTGGCGTAGGTAAAGACTGGTGATTTTGTGCACCGGTCACTCCAGCAGATGCCGTGGTTCTTTTAGCTGTTCAAGTATATTTAACTACTGATTATATGTTGTACAAGTACTCGTACCTAATTTAGGGTTTAGTGTACAGTGCTTTCCGAAAGTAATTAGTGTAGACATTATATTTGTATTGTAAAGTGGTTGATAGGCACGTTCGATTAGCTCTATTAACTTCTAGGTAGGAACACTCCGTGATACATAACGTAGTACCTATAGCGATACGGCTATAGGTCGTCAGGCGGTGGTATTTTCCTATCTGGACAACGCAGTGTATTTACTACTACGTATTATTTTCAAATACCGCAGTACCCTGTCCGTTGTAATAACCAGATTCTAACCCTTTGTTAGGCTGGTTTGTAGACTTCTTGTAAAATTACCCTGAAAATTCGTATTTTGTGTTTTTTGTAAATTTTTGTGTTTATTTAGAGATTGTAATCTCACCCGAATTGTAAGTAATTTGTAGTATTAAGTAACTTAGGTAAATTAGTATTATTTGTTTTAGTGTCCTATAAGTAACACTTCACTGAAAGCGCACCGCTTTGTGTAGTGATTACTCCCCAGAAATAATAACATTTATTTCAAACATCGACAAAACCCATTAAAACGGGTATATATATATTATAAATCAAATCTAACGATTTATAAATAGTAGGCCTACCATACAACCATTAGGTCTCAATATCAGTTGGATTACTGCTCAAATAACGGTAATAAAGTAAGTAAAGTAACCAAGTAACCCTAAAGTTTAGAAATTCAATTATTTAAAATAATTGATATACCGGTATTTACAATAGGCCTATTATCTTTATTTCTATAAATTTAGGCTGAAACTATACCGGTACTTGTAATTAATTCTAGTCCAGAATTATATATACTACAAGCTGTAAGCTGTATACCGGTATTCCCGATAGGCCTATTATATATTTATATATATTTGTGCTAAAATTATACCGGTATTCTGTGATAAACCTAGTATGTAATAATACTTATATAGTTATATACTATAAGCATACCGGTATTCTAATATATTATATATATCGCACTACACTGAGTAGCAGTATCGGTAATTAATTACTAGGCTAGCAGTTAATACTGAGTTACTAGACTTGCTCAGACTGTAATACAGCAGTAGACATTCAACTGTACACATAAACATGTCTGATACTAAGCAGAACCTGTCAGACAGTTTATTAGATGTAACTATCTGCGACTCAGATAGAGGCGTAGAACCGTCTAGTCGTAAGTTCAGTTCACCTCCCACTGTGAGGAAGGTCATCCCTCCCGTAGTAATAACAGAACCTAGGCTGGTCCAACATCGTAGGTCTATCATAGGCACTCGAGCTCAGGTCAAGCGGGACCAAGAAGCAGCGGAACAGCAACAACCCGTGAGCCAAGAAATTATTTCTCAGCGGCCCGACAGCTCCAGTAGTGAAGATACTGTAGAACTGACACCCGAGCGCGGAGCAAGGATGACGGATGCGGTTTATTCGGATCCCCTTCTCATCCTTCCTGCAGCCGTACTCACTAGGTTATTGATTGCGGTGGAAGAACACCAGATCGATTGGGCGAGAAGTCAGCGATCAACTAGAGATAGTTATGCGGGATACACGAGGGAAGAACTGAAGTCTATTGTCGAGTCGCAATGGAACTTCCCCGGACCCGGACTCCCGTTTGATTTATCAGAAGCTGCCTGGGAAGACATACACCGGATGGGAGTAGCCAAGGAAACCATCGATCCAGCTGTGTGGAAGAGGTCCGCAGCCGGATACGCACAGGGATTCTTCAGCTCTATGGAGCGAATAGAAAAACAACTGTTACAACAACCTCAAGGACCTCAAGAGCAGGGACAACTGCTTTATCAAGTTAGAGAAAGAATTCTGCGAATCAGGCTAATATTATCAGCCTTTGAAGAGGCTTCTAAAAGAAGACAAGACACGTCGTTGCAAGTTGCCGTAAAGACTTGGTTTCAACGGGTGAGTCGCCAGGTTCAAGGAACAGCTCAGTGGAAAGCTCAGCTGGAGGAGCGCTCAACCCATGGAGAATCAACAGACGCTACTTTTTCCCAAGTGGAAAGTGAAGCGACGGCAGAGAAACCGCATAAGAGAGATGCCATTGACATCTATCTGTCAGATTATCAACGTTTTTTAGGTGATGACGAGTTGAGGAGAAGGTTAGATGGACTTAGCCCTAATAGCGAAGGAACTCAGCGTGTGTTGGATGCCATCGATGTGGAAATGAGGGCTGCGAATCAGGCTAAATTTGATGAACAACTCCGCCTGACACGAGTCCAAGAAGAACAAGTAAAGAAAAAACGTATAGAAGACAGAAAGAAAGCAGCAGTGGTAGCTGCAGAAGCAGAAAGAAAAGTGGCAGCGGCAGAGGCAGCGGCAGAGGCAAAATCGGCAGCGGCAGCGGCAGAAGCAAAAGCGGCCGAAGCTGAAAGAAAGGCGGCAGAGGCAGCGGCAGAAGCAAAAGCGGCCGAAGCTGAAAGAAAGGCGGCAGAGGCAGTGGCAGAAGCAGAACGGAGAGCGACTGAAGAAACCACCCAATTAGAATTGGAAAACATTCAGGAGAATCAAGACTGCATAAATAAACAGTTAACAGCTAGTAATATGCAGATGATGAATCGATCTACTCCCAAAAGACAGGGATATACATCATCTGAGGAAGGCGATACCACCGATACTGAAGGCAAAGGAAATAGATCTCGTCTAAGCAGACGTAAAAGAACATTCCACCGTCAGAAATTGCCTGATTTGCCTCCAGCTGTTAGAAGGCAACTAAATAACACCAACTTAGGTAGTACAGAGCCCACAGACCAAATAATTAAAATAGAAAGACTCCCTACTATAGTAGATGAGCCTGAAATAATTAGGCCTGTTATTGAAATCACCCCTTCGGTGATAGACACACCTGTGCTCCCTGAAGCTACCTCTAAATTCCCTCTGCATAGCACTAAGCTATCTGTGCCCAGTAGAACAGCCCATGAGACAGTTCAGGTCCTGGACCCCGAGCGAAATATTCATGATTTGTCGCCCGTTGTCCCTCGTCCGCCCGCTACAACGTTGGCGACTCCCGCTTCTGCGGTCGAATGGGTGGACGAGAGACGGCGGGGGATGGATCTCCTGCTCGGGCAGATGCAGGAGACTGTTCAGCAATTCAAGGGCACAGTAAGGGAAAGTAGGCTAGAGTTGCAAGAAGTGCAGCAAAGTATCGCGCTAGAACGCGATAAATTAGTAAATACACAAAGAGGTATACCACCACCCTCGGTAACAATGTGTCAACCTGTTAGGTCTGAAGTATCTCATGCGCAAGGTGTGGAGCCTACACGCATATATACTGCTAGCGACGTAGAAACTCCTATAGTGAACCCTATTAAGGGTAATTATAGACCTGTTGATAATGACATTCCCTATAGACCTGATCATAATCCGAGAAATTTATATACCGATAACTCGATATTAAATAACACGATGGCCCAAGAAAGTTTTACGCGTCAAATGGCTAGAACCGAAGCCCGGCAAGCGGTGAAGGTGGGAGAGATCGTCAAGTTCAATGGAGATGAGATGAAATGGTTACCTTTTAATGAATATTACAAAGATAACATACAGAACTCTGTACTATCTAATGGAGAGAAACTTAGATTCCTCATCGAGTGCTTGGAAGGATCTCCCAAGTTAATGGCGTTAAAGTTTATTGGACATCCAGACGGATTAAGACAAGTTTGGGATACACTAAACATCAGGTATGGTAATAGGAATAACATAGCTGGGTATTTGTATGCAAAGTTGGTAGCGCCCCGAAAGTTTATTAGCAACGGGATTATAGAGTTTTCCGATGAAATTCAGGAGATCTGCCGACAATTAGATTGGCTAGGTAAGTCTCATGAGTATCAGAGTGCTATGGTTATTAGAGCAGTGGCCTCTACTTTACCGAAGGGTGGAGTAGGTACACGCTGGGACAAGAAAGTGTTATACATGATGGAACAACAACAACGAGACCCTACCATGACTGATCTCATGACATTCTTGGATGGCGAAGTGAAATTACAGCTCATAAAGCAGTCCAGAGAGAAGACATCGGAAAACAAGGTAAGTGAGAAACCCGTCCCCAGAAGAAAGGTAACACCAGTGTGTTATACCGACGACGGCGAAAGCCAAGCTTCCCAAGGGGAGGATAGCGGGAAAGACACTGAAAGATCTTATTATGTCAATAAAACACCTAACGAACAGGGAAGTAAATTTAAGTCTCGATCCAATGACAAGAGAGAACAGGTAAGAAAAACTCCTCCTACGTCTCCCAAGAGAATTCAGGTAAGAAAGCCCGAAGAAAGAACGAGAGTGCACACTGTCACCCAAAATAAGGTAAGTAACATCAAACCGAAATGTGCGCTGTGTGACGGGACCCACCGTTTGAATATGTGTGATGAATTCCTGAAGAAGTCATTAACGGAGAGACGCGAAGTCATGTGGGATAAGCGGTTATGTTATAATTGCCTCAGACAAGGACACCAACGGCGAACCTGTTACTCTGACATAAGGTGTGCAAAGTGTGGTGCGAAACATCATATCTTGTTGCACGCTGAATTCGATCGAAATAGTCCTAATCAGGTAAGTGATTCCGAACTACATGTCCAATTCAGTGATGTGAACGACACTGATCAATCTGAGATGGAAGGATTCTATACGGACGAGTTCTCCGACGAAAACGAATCCTGTTACATGATAAATACCGCAGTGTATCGAGCACTCACATATGAAAAAGATACAGACAGCGACTTCACTCTAACTACTTCTGATCGACAACCATCATGGAAAGCACCAACTTCCGATGTAGGAATCCGAGAATTTCCTGTAGTCCAGTTACGGGTCCATGGACCTCAGAAGAGCTATATAGTGAACGCCCTCCTGGACTCCGGCAGCACAGGAACATTCATTGATAAAGAACTAGCCGAAGACATCTTCGCTGGACAACCCAAGTTCCGAACTAAGCTAAACATGTCAGGCATTATGCAAGTTTGGAAATCTACAATAACAGCGGATTATTATGTAGGCGCGTTGTCCACCCCCCAGGACGAACTAGGAGAACATAGCATAAGGTCAGTGAAAATGGTGGCTATAAAGAACTTCGCTACTACTCAAGCAGACCTTTATAATTGGGACGAGGATGAGAGCATCCAACATCTTAACATACCTCGATTCCAGACTGATTATCCTGGAGTGCAAATACTCATCGGCCAAAACGCGCATGAGGCGCTGGAGACATTAGAGAAACGGCCTGCTCAACCGCAGCCACTACAGACCTATGCGGTAAGAACTAGAGTAGGTTGGTACTTTACTGGCCCTTCCCGTAGAACACTCAGAGAAAGACTACCGCAAGAGCTCGTCTGCCAGGTGAGTGAATGGGAAGATGATACTAGTGAGGGAGACGATTTAACTGAGGGAACTCCATACTCCTCAGATAACGACGACGTTCACCAGCTTTTTGATGAGGAGAATACCATCGATCTCCTTAAGGAAAACGAGGCTTGGCAAAACCAAGTGAACTTATGTCAACTTCTTTATCCATCTGAACGAGAAGCTTATAACGACGAGCTAAATGACGTCATTGAGTGTTGTAATGCCAAGACTCGAGATGAACATGCCGTACGATTCTTTACGCAAGAGGCGGTAGAGCCCAATTCCTACGATAAAGCCTTGTCGGTGGAAGAGGAAAGGGCCAAGCAGATCCAAGAGACAACTACACGTTTCCTCAAAGATCAAGGTAGGTATGAAGTCGGTCTACCTTTCCGCAAGAGAGAACCGAAGTTCATCAATAACAGACCCTTGGCGGAAAAAAGAATCGCGCAACTCCATCGACGCCTTACGGCCAATTCTTCAGCTAAAGAAATGTATCAAACACAGCTGGAGAAATTTATTAGTAAGGGATACGCGGAGAGAGTACCGGAAGAAACACCTGTGACTGAAAGAACGTATTACTTAACTCACCATTACGTTCCTAAACCCGGTAAACCACATGAAGTGAGAGTAGTGTTTGATGGCTCCGCTCTTTACATGGGTCAATCCCTTAACTCTGAATTGTTACCCGGACCCAACTTACTTCAATCTTTGTTGGGAATTCTTTTAAGATTGAGACAATATTCGATTGCTTTCGCCTCCGATATAGAAGGCATGTTCTTACAAGTCAAGGTGTTAGATAGGGATCGAGATAGTCTACGATTTCTGTGGTGGCCCGAAGGAGACCTCAACCAGAAACCGGTGGAGTACTGGATGACCATCCAGGCCTTTGGGATAATCTCAAGCCCTTCCAACGCCTGTTCGGTAGTGCGTACCACTGCAGAGGACAACCGAGAGGCCTTCTCTAAGGAAGTGATCGACAACATCAAGCGGGACATATACATGGACGACAATCTGAAGTCCCTTCCATCAGTTGAGGAAGCCATTGAGGTCGCTAAAGGAACGGTAGAGTGCTTAAAAAGAGGTGGGTTTCGATTAACGAAATTCACCAGCAACTCCCGTGAGTTTCTAGAGTCGATCCCTGCGAAAGATCGAGGGGCGAAAGATCTAGATTTGATCAAAGATGATCTGCCAGAAACCAAGACACTCGGCTTGAAATGGGACACAGAGCGAGATATCCTGTTTTTCCAGCTAAAACAGCGAGATAATCCAGTTCGAACCAAACGGATTTGCTTAAGTATACTGAGCACTTATTTCGATCCATTGGGATTTATTAGCCCAGTTATATTGATTGCTCGTAGTTTGGTACAACAAATGTGGCTTGAAAACCACTCATGGGACGATCCACTTAAGGGAGAATTATTAAAGAAGTGGATGAAATGGGAAGATTCTCTGCCGGCTATCGAGGATTTTATAATTTCCCGTTCATATTTTGGTCATGTTCTCCCTACGTATTCCTATCAACTCCATGTGTTTGGAGACGCCAGCGATATGGGAATAGGTATAGTAGCCTATCTAAGAGTGGAAACTCCGGATGGAATCAAAGTCGCCTTGGTTACTTCTAAGGCATTAATCAACAACAAGTTGAAAGTTCCTCGAGCGGAGTTAAAAGCGGCTCTATACGCTACAGCCATCGGCCGGAATGTAACAGAACAGATTGACTATCCATTAGAGAAAACTGTCTATTGGACCGACGCTTTACTCGTGTTAGAGTATATAACCAATGAAGTCTGTCAGTTCAGCGTCTTCGTTACCAACAGAGTAGCCATCATACTTAGTCGCATGACGATGGACCAATGGAGACATTGCCCCAGAACGATTAATCCAGCAGACTTCGCTTCCCGAGGAGCGACTCCAAAGGAATTGGTAAATACTCCCGAATGGTTAGGTGGACCCGACTTTCTCTACAGAGAAGAAGAAGAATGGCCTCCCCATCTCACAACAGCAGAGATCAGACAGGCCAAGGGAGTGGAGAAAGTTAAACCCAAAACTCGAGCGAGTAAATCGAAGTTGTTTAAACCTGCGGTTGATCTATCTGTATTATTTACTTCCGGAGAGGATGCTTTGGATCAGAAACCCACCGCCACGACTAAAGAAGTCTTGGAAATCCGTGACAAGGATTGGAAATCTGGAATACCAGATATCGCGCAAGGACTCTCACCCCTCTTGCAGAGAGCGATACGTCACTACAGTTCCTGGAATCGGCTCTGTAAAGCCGTCACCTATTTAAAACGATGTTTTCATCATCGTTACTCCGGGACAAAGACCAATAGTGATGATGCTTCATCAACGTCTGCACGAGTCCATGTTGTTAAAGATCTTCCCAAATACAAGATATCCGACAGGTTTCTAAAGGAGAAGATCAGTTACCAGGAGCATGATGAAACCAACAAACAGATGCTGAGACTCCTACAATGCTATGAAGATCCCGATAAGTATTTCCTGTTGTTAAGAAATCCGCAGATGCGCTTAAGGGATCGCTTCTCTAGCACCATGATAGATGGGTTAATACGTGTTGGAGGCAGGCTTACCAACGCCCCATTATCCTTTGACACTAAATTTCCCATACTCATTAGAAATCTTGACATACAAATCAAGATGATCGTAGATGTTCATAGCAAACTGTATCATGCTGGAAGAGAACGAGTTCTGAGCGAAATTCGAACTCGCTTCTATTTTTATAAACCCCGTAGGGCTCTGAACCAAGTCCTTAGGAACTGCATACCCTGTAGGAAAGCATTCAGTAGGCCTTTGACACAGCGAGAGGCCAAATTACCTAGGGAAAGAGTAAGCTTCTATGAACCACCCTTTACTAATACCAGTGTGGATTTATTTGGCCCTATTGAAGTATATCGTGCCCGGACTATAGTCAAGAGATGGTGTGTCATCTTCGTTTGTATGACTTGTAGAGCTATCCATCTCGATATGGTAAACGATCTATCCACCAACAGCTTCGTGTTGAGTTTACGACGACAGATCGCTCGTTTCGGAACCAGTAACACGATGAGATCGGATAAGGGAACGAACTTCATTGGCGCCAACAACGAAATTCAAGCTTACGTAAAGGACTGGAACAAAAGACAGGTGGACGATCAGCTAAAGATAACAGCGTCTAGCTGGACCTTCAACGCCGCCGACGCCCCTTGGTGGGGAGGAAGTTGGGAGAGATTGATTAGGAGCGTGAAGACTGCGTTCCACTTTATTGTACCTTGTCGCGCTTATCTCACCGACGAACTATTGCGGACGTTAATGGAGGAAATCGCCGCCTATCTCAACGAAAGACCGCTTATGCCAGTCTCTTCAAGTCCTGATTCCCTGGAAGCGCTAACACCCGCGCACTTTCTACTGAAGAAACCCGTAGCCATGCTCCCACGATCGGAGATCACAGACGGAGACGAGTACTGCCGTCGAACCTGGCAACTTATGCAGTTGCTATCCCGTCGTTTCGCTGACCATTTCGAGAAACATTACCTGCCCACTCTACAACTTCGAACTAAGTGGTTTGCGCAGCAGGAAAACGTCAGCTCTGGAGACATGGTGCTTATTGTGGACCCCGATCTCCCACGTAAGCGATGGCAAACAGGACGTATCATCGAGACTCATATCTCGAGCGATGGTTTGGTGCGATCAGTAGAACTCGTCGTCATGCGGCGTAACTTTAAGAAACCAGAGATAGTCTTTGAGACTCAACAGCTCAACCGCCCAGTGGGTCGTTTATGTTTACCGGAAAGAGACAGAGAACTCTCCGGAAACTATGGAAGGCAAGAAACTCTTCCCACGACCACTTCCCTAATCCAACCCACATCTAGGGACTCCCCAACTTAATATTGTTCGGAGTGGGCGTGTGACTCTATTATTTTATATTATTTTATTATTTTTATATTTATGTATGTATTACTATGTAATTTTATTATAATCGTTTTATTTAATTTAGTAGAATATTATTTAGCGATTATTTAGTAGAATAGTGCAATATATTCGTGTTTATTGCGTACGTAATTACTTATATTATATTTAGTGCGACGGCGAGAAATAATTATTTTTCTCTTTCCTTACTGTCCGTATTATATTATAAATACGTAACTACAGTAAGATGAAATGTCCGTACTTATTAAAGTACAATAAAGCCACTACTATATTCAAGTATTATTGGTAGGCAGAGTATTAGGAATGCAAAGTTCAGATCCTCGTGTCTCGGCTAAACCAAGCTCTGGGTAGACCTTGGAAACGACTTGCCTCTTCACACTGACATTGCTTCGTGCGATATTGCTCTCATACCGTATATTAAATAATACATATAGTAGCGTGATGTCCCTTTAACAGTAGCGTATAACGCAAAATAAATCTGTTAAACCCTTTGACCATCTGTAATTCTAGTCGATTAAGATATCGCGGCACCCACCGATATACTTGAAAGACAAATTCTAGAATCAGTGGTTAACGTCCCCAGACATGTTCTGGAATAAATTGGTGCCCATCTCAAATATTAATTATTTAATATTTGCAAATCTAATAAATCAAATCTGTAAAATTCAGATCCTTCAACAATTCTAGTCAATTAAGATATCGTAGCATTTACCGATATTCTTAAAAAGACAATTTTCATAGAATTAAGGATCTTGTGTCCCCAGACATGTTCTAGACTCAAAATATGTCCATTTAATTATCAAATAATAAAATTTCAGGGAATAAATTTAAATTCATGCCTTTTAATGAATTTAATAAATTGCCATTTTACGCAATTTATAACATTCCCAAAATTCCACTAATTAATAGATCAAGGGAGCGGAGATTTATCTTATTATGCGTATGAGTGTGCAAAAGTCTCCCGAACATAGTCAATAGCCGATAAAATTCATAAAGTCATGTATCAAACAGGACATTGACTATTAAAGAATTACTATTAAATAACATCCCAGATCTGTATGCATGGGAATTACCCTAATTCTACCGCTAGCTTTACATAATGTCACCATAGCAACAACCACGCTAGAATTAGAATTGAGTTAAAAGAACAATAGAAAGCTTGTCCCATTGAATAGCATAGGGAATAAATAGCTCACTGCTAGTATCCAAGGATACATAATAATATAGTGACATTCTGGAAGGCATTGACTAACGGACAAATGGCCCGAATGTGCGTAGTTGTGACCAGTTGTGTGGTATTTGTGAGTTTATAGGTGAATGTTACTGCTAAAGTGTGTTTACAGTAGCTAGTCGCAATCGTGAAAGTAACCTAACTCTCCAAGGAAAACCTGAAGTACATATAAGCCTTTGGGACGGACAGTGGAGTGACTTGTGCCGGTTATCGTTGTCGTTGTACGGCTACGTCGTTGGCGAAAGTACAGCGACAGCGGTACATCGGCGCTGAGAATCTCACACTGTCCGGGGGCAAGGGAGAAGTAGGCAGCGACGCCCGCTCGCCTAATAAATATATAAACTCATTATAATATTGGTGAACTCGTATAGCAGATATGACTGAATTAATAGAAGATGATCTTGGTATCAGGGAGAGATATACTCTACCTTTACAAGCGTTTGTCGATAGCTTGATACGCGGCGACGCTGATCCAACTACTACGGAGGACGATGGTCGTTATATCGAACCGCCAATGTCCCAGGAGCAACTTACGCGTGAATTGGACTATAGAAAATTCACTGCTCGCTATACGCATCGTAATGGTACGTATATGGACCTCCTGACTACTGGTCATCCTATTGATTTACACGACACCGACGATGTTGACACCGAAAGGGAAATGGTTTTATTTAAATATCATACCCAGCGGAGTCGAAACGACAAATCGAGAATAGAACACGAGAACTCTATTCGAAATCAGCTCGAAAGAAAGGACGTGGAAGAAGGCTTGTAAAGACAAATATAGGCGAACCACTGGAGAAGAGACGTGTGTTAATGTCCAGGGTCCATAATGTGAATAGTTTTCCCCGGGGCACGGGTGCTCGCGGGCGGTCTCCTTTGGGAGGCTGTAAATTTCTCTTCCTTCATCGTTTTCCTGTAATTATTGTGATCAGTGTCACAATTAAAAGACAAGAATGAATGATGACGTAACGGAAAGCTCGTTCATTGTGGTATCTTATGGATACTACCATATATCCTTCCTCCTCTTTACTCCCTTTATCCCTCTATACATCGCTATTGAAAATACAACATACTTCGCCCCACCTTCTCTTCCCAACGCGCTCGGAGCTTCGGGAAACGATCACTAAACCTCCCATCCCTTACTGTTAATCTGGATGCTAATATTGGTGTCCGCACCTCCTGTCCCTGTACCATTCTGTTGATATTTATGATATCAACTTTCACCATTGTTGTTGATTTGATTAGAAAATCAACCACTTCCTAATTTCCTCAAGTCCACGACCGTGATTCAAGGACTGAAAGGATACGTAGACAATCTATGAACAACTGGTACCATTGTGTGTCATAAATCTGGTTGTTCACCTCCCTCAATGATTGGAGATATAAATCTTATAATCTTATGTAGAACAACTGAGGCATTGAACTGGTTGTTCCCTCATCGCACTGGGGATAAATTCAGTTGGAGATAGTCCTCGAATGTTACAATCCTCCTACTGAGATCTTATTTCTGAATATTTTAGAATGCGAAATAGTTTTTTCCTCTGCTCTACCATCACTGTCACTGTCGGAAAACATATTGGGCATACCACAGGAATATGGAGAACATTCCATACCCCTTCGTTGATACTCAGCTGATTGCTTTGCTCCTTGGGCAGAAGGCCGAGGTTTCTTCCGCACTACGTATGCCAATACACCCAGCGACATTACTAAAGTACAACGGACATCCATCGGACATCTTGCCTTTCAAGAATATGGATGGAATTTCAAAGTTGGAAATCCTATCAATTACCAGCAAGTATATGGAGATCATTACTCTCGTTTATATTTTGATGGACCATTAACTGCGCCTGGTGCCGTATATAGCTTTATGAGTGTTCCACTTCGCCCTTCCTTAGCTATATACACGATCTTTGAAAACGCAGCACTTGCCGGTTGGCTAGCCGATGTGTGCAGTCGTACCATACGCGCTCACCCATTAATACTTGGAACTAAACTCGCCAAGTTAGACGAACACAATAAGTTCATACGTTTCGAATGTTTCCGGCGCTTTCTGACTCCGTTCCGTAATGTCGATAGTCAGTTCAAGGACCGCGCGCTGACCAAACTCAGTCTGAGAGACTCAGCTGCGGAGAAACTGAGTAGCGCTGGATTTGCAGTTTTTCAAGACGTTTGTATACAGAACTTATTCATCTGTTATACAAAGACCCCGAATACCTACAGGTTATTCTGTCGTGGAAATACAGACAGTGGATCCACTTACTGAGACAGACGCACCCACTTCGTCTATACAGCTGGAAGATGAACCAGTATGCTTGGAATCAGAAGCGATTCAGCCTACAGCTTCCCGGAGCAGTGACAATGATTATGTCATAGAGTGGTATCAAGGTCCACAACGTCTCACAGCGTACGATTATCGACACGCCAACTACGTTTCTCGAAAACGTTGTCGATTATGCGCATCGAGAGACCACTTCACCCCTCTAGACTCGAGCGTACCTTGTTCCTATTTCCTCGAACAACCGATGATGGAAGTATATTGTGCTTATTGCAGGCTTAATAACTCTCATATTTTTGCCGTCTGCCCACAATTTATGACTCAATGTCACTACTGTCAACTTAAAGGACATGAAAGTTACAATTGTCCCTTTAATCGCGATTTAGAGAGCGTAGACGAGATGATCACCCTGCGATACATCCGAGCTTGGGAAGCGAACGCGGATTTACATTGCGAATCCCGACATCGCTATTACCCTGGACGAGCTTACGAGGGAGTTTACGCGTTCCATCCTTATCTATTCGCGTCGATTGAACAGAAAACACGCGTACCAAGTTACGAGTTAATGAAGCGTGTTGGTGAGTGTATTTCCACCAAGTTTGTCAGAAAATACCTTAGAAACGTTAACCCTAATGATATAACCACATATCACCTGATCAATTTTATCCGTCAGGACCCTGAGTATGGCGACATCTTTGTGAACTCACATCCTGAACTACAGGAAGTATCTCGGCGACCATATGAATATCGAACCCGAGAACGCGAGCTGGAGAGAACCATTAAACCGAGAAAGTTCCTCACCACTCACGGTCCACCCACCGCTAGTGTCCAGACGACCCGGCAAGGACCCGTAGGAGCTGCTGTCCTGAGACGCACTCTCAAGGCCGTTAGACCTCGCTCCCCCAAGGTTGATATTAATCAACCAGGCACTTCGACCGGCGGGTATACCGATCGTAACCCTACACCTTCTGATGCAATTGTATTGCACCCTTCGCCTAGGAGCTACAGCCCTCCTCGTAAAGTGGCTCGCCCCAAAGAGAAAAGGACTCTTGCTAGCCTCAAGAAACTGCGTAAACGCCGTCCGCGTAAGAAAGACTAACTGTTTAGAGTATCTTTAGGTTTTAGAAACTGTGATTTTTATATTTTATAGACTGAAAATCCCATTTTCTGGGAGCGGTGTAAAAGCCTTTGCTGAATTGCCCCGTTATTTTTATTATTTTTACATTAAAATACTCTGTAGTTGATTTAATAGGTGTAAGAGACCGTATTATTACTGTATCGGTGTTTTTTAGAGGATCTAAGAGCTATTTCCTCCGTATGTGTACTGTGGAAGGCATAGTTGATGATTCTATGGCAATTCCGTGACGCAAAAGGTGATAGCTACTCTTGAACAGTAGTTACTATGACGACGGTTAACAGCTGATATTCATACGTGTCGATTTTCTTTGTTCTACGGCGTCTCTCAGTTCAGTCTGCCAATCAGAGCATTTTTATGGCTCTTGTACAGAAATTTCCTAGAAATCACGCAATGCGTTATGGGCAGTGTTTACATTTTGTCCTGAGCCAGGAAAGAACGGCTTTGCAATATTTTGTGCTTTTCTGCTTTTAGCCTAACACTAGTAGGCTTAATTATAAGGACATATATCCGTTATCAAACTGGACTCAACTCACTGACTTAATATCTCACTGGTTATCTCATTGCATTTATCTTACTTAACATTACTGCTTTGCTGTCGGTTATTCATTATATTTGTTGATGAATTATTATATTTGGAATAACGATAAATAACCCCGAAAACCCAATATTCTTGATATACCGAAGGTAAGAGAGAAAGGTTACATATAACGATTGTGACTTATGTTAAAGTGGTTTGAAGTGAATCTAATGTTATTTGATAGACCCTACATGATTCGGTCCGTGTTCCTTTTATATGTGACTAAAATCAGTGAAGATCGGCAGATCAGTGTGCAGTATTGTGCAGCATTGTGTATGAGTGAGACTGATAACGAAGCATTTCCTAAAGAATGCGCCATATATGTGAATTGTAACTAAGCCATATCGTTGTGAGTAGTTTAAGTCATAACTCTGTTTATAGATAGAGCGCCACGTCCTAAAGGAACTGTTAATATTCCCCGAAGGTGAATAATATTGTCAGAGATTATATAATACTGTCAGTCGAATAATACATTAGGCTTACATAGCAATAAGATTAAGCCGTCGAACCCAATCTCCCGGGTATATCCAGCGGGTGAATGATCGCGCACCGATTGGTTTCGACTAGTGTAGTGAATCAAATACTTGTCAGAGGCTAAAAGTGATTTATTATCTAAAAGACATCCTAATTTGGCGGGTTAAACTGCCAAAGGTCTGAAAGCGCGAACAACTATGTACAAACAATGTAGCATAATTAGTCCCCAAGTTTAATTATAAGAAGTATTAATTTCATAAATAATTAAATTATAAAATATTTACACCTAATTTTAAGAAAATCCTAAAAGATAACCACAATCACTCCTGGACCAGGGGAAATCTACCCAAAATTCCAGCTGAATACGAGCAAAAGTGGAACTGTAACCTTTGCTATTGACTGGTTTATTGGTTAGATTATCATGCCTATGAACCATTCCCACATCCCTTGTGCAAACAGAGAACACACAATATTATTATTATATATTTATTCACAACATAACAATAAGAGTGAAGCCGATACAGAAGCGACTGACAGCAATAAAAATAACAAATAATAGGTAAAATAGTTAATGGATCGTCTTATAATGGCCGCGTTATGGGAGCATTTTTTTAACTAAAAACTATTGGCTAAAACACAGGTAAGTCATATTGTTTTTTGAGAACACTTAAAGGTTACAGTTTTATTTTTGGGAGTTATCAGTCAGTTATAAGCGTAGATTATCCCCTGGGAAGTGGAAAGGAATGAATTTTGATTGCGACGATAATCCCCCCCCTCCCCCCCCCCCCCCCCTCTCTATATACTGTCAGTCTGATGTGGATAGTCCAAGGAGGGACGACATTGCCGAAGAAATGTAGGTGAATGTAGATAACCACCAGTAAACGAGCAATAACTGAACGGTAGGCCCCTAACACAGACTGTGAATGAAACTTTGTTAATAACACATTTCGTCATTTTGTTACTGTACAGTATTTCCTCTGACTTCAACATATAGTTATTACGTTACCGCCTACGTTTCTCAGGGCGGTGGATCGCCGGCGTTTAGAAATGTGTTGCAAATTGAAGTTAGGACAATTGAAACCCGATCATAAATAAATAGTTATAACGAACCTGCCTATTAATAGGCCAGGGTAGTTCTTGTCAAGAGTAGAGCCGTTCAAAAACACGATGTGGTTGTGTGTGTGAGTGTGTATATATGTATAAACCTCCAATATCTCAAAAACTCCAGCAGGTACGCAAATATTTTAATAACAAACTCTACATAAATTTTGGTTGCGCACAAGACTGTATATTTTTTGTGGCGTTTCGATCAAGGGGTCACTGAAAAATAGCGGTTTTGAAAATTTGAAGTCGAATTTCACCGATTTCAACTCATCGAGTATGCACCAACTTTTTTATTTGAGATATTCAGTCATCTGAGCAACATATTTGAGCCTCAGAATCTTTTCAAATATCGCCAATCTCGAATTTCTTATTCCGGCAAAAAAAACGCACTAATTCGTCTAAAAGAGTAAATTATTGGTTGCAGAATAATATGATTCAGCTAGAAAAGCCAGCCAGCTGGCTGTAAGGCCACCGTCCATATAGACAGACGTAGTGTTAGTTGAGTCCCCCCTCATTCATTATCATCAACCTATAAAACATTTGAACGGCCCAGTGCTTACAATGATATTCCCATAGGATTCACTGGGAAGAGCTATTTCAGCTGGCGGTTATACATACTAACAGTTGATGTTTGATTACTGTCTAGGATAGAGTGAGAGAGTAATAAATTTAGCAAGTAATATACTTCTCTGCAGTTTGGGCCTATCCATTCAATAAATAGTAGCTTATTTTAGGCCCTCAGGAGTACCAGCAGCTGGTGTTTCTATCGTTGAGTTGATGGCAATTTTCGTGTTTTCATTTTCGCTCACTCAGGATACTGGTTTGAGGGCCAGATTCGTTTAAAGCCAGCTTGCTGGCTTTCTAGTACAACATTATAAAGATTTCAAATATATTATATCAATAGCTAGATAAAATAATGCATGAACAGTGTTAACAATATACGTAGGTTATGCCAAAACAATTAATTTTAATTCTAAGCATTCCAGAATATCTAATTGCATATAATGTAAGGCCAAACGCTCCCTTTTGTTCAAATGTAGCTATTGTAATTAAATGCAGACAGTAATTATAATACAATTAGTAAAATTAATATAAAAAACATTCCAGAATATAACATTGCGAATAATGTAGTCACTATTTTAAAATGTAGCTACAGTAATTTCAATGTGGCTAGCTACCCGTACAATATCGACCCAGCAAATTTAATAAAATTATGGGTCGCAATAGTCCGGGTCGCAACTGTCCGGGTCGCCGGTAAAAAAAATTAGTACAGTAAAGTTTTCTTCGGCCGTTAGGCCACGGATTACATTCACAACTAACGGAGCTGAGAAATATTACATTATGAATAAAAATTGGACTAATGAACGGTTCCCTACAACTAACTATTATACCGCAGTATTACACTGACCTGGAGGTCGTTATGTACCCTCAGTTCCGTTACTGACGTACTGTACTTACTCGTGGTCGTCTTTCATAAGAACCATATCTTCCTCCATTCTCATCGTGTCTTTCATCATCTCAGCCGCCTCCTCCGCGAGACGGTTCAACTCGTCCCTCTTCAACTTCAGAGAAGATTGCATCGCTTTCACTTTACTGGCGTCGTCAGATCGGATATCAGAAGCAGCATCCAACTCTGGTAATGGATGTAAATAAAGTAGATAAAGTAAATAAAGTATTGGTGCAGATACATTTTCAAGTAAAATTAAAATGTAATTATAATAAACCACACTGATAAATTCCTCAAAAGATCAGAAAGTATATTTCTTGGTGGGATTCACTGACAAAGCTCGCAATATTGGATTTATTATTGACTCCCATTTAACATTCAGTAAACAGATAGCTAATACTGTACCTGGTGCTTTCTTTCATCTGCGTAAATTATCAAAGATAAAGCGGTACCTGTCAAAAGATGATCTCGAAACGTTGGTTCACACATTTATTACAAGCAAATTAGATTATAATAATGCGCTGTATTATGGATTGCCTACAAAATACTTAACAAAATTACAATACGTACAGAATTCGGCGGCTCGACTAGTAGGGGGAGTAAAGAAAAGGGACCACGACCACATTAGCCCAGTTTTAAAAAGGCTACATTGGCTCCCAGTACACCGTCGAATAGAATACAAGATCGCAATGTTGACATATAAATGCATGACCATGACCAATCAGACACCCGATTACCTACGGAACCTACTGTACTAACGCGATATGAGCCACAGCGGTTACTGTAATCTGGTAACTCTGGAATCCCCAGATACAGAAATCCCCAGATACAACCTAGAAAATTACGGCAAGCTCGCATTTTCCGTCGCCGCACCCAAAATATGGAATTCCCTCCCACTAGACCTTCGAAACTCCTAATCGCTTGGCGCTTTTAAATCTGGTCTTAAAACATTTTTATTTCATATGGAGTACGATTAATAAATTTTAACTCGTTTTTATACTAGTTTTTAAAAACTACCATAACTTATTTTACGTATAGATATTGCTACAGTATTTGTTATTTGTTGATGGTTAGACTTTGTTTGTCAAGCGCCTCGAAATAAGCCTAGAGAGGCGCTATAGAAATATACATTATTATTATTATTATTAAATTTACAGAATTACAAGACTTATATAGGCCACTTAGGCCTACTATAATAATTTATTACATGGGAAATAAAGTACATATTTTTTCACTACACTCGAGGCATTTTATTTCCCGAGCGCCAGCGAGGTTAATAAAGGGTTAAGATAATGTTGAAAAAAACATGTTATTGCTTTTTTTTTTCAATTTTTCAATGTAATACGCAATTTCATTTTTAAATTGGTACTTTTATGTTGCTTAATTATTAAAATAAAAGATTGAGCGATATACCGTAGTGTAATAAAATAAATTGAACTGTGGAATTTTTCTATATTGCTTCCATAGTTACTGCGATTCATATTATTTAACTCTTCAACTCCTGATGCTGCCTTATTCAATGTTAAATAATTCAACCGCTTAACTACAGTAGGCCTCTACATAAACCAATATTGGATATTGAGTTCCTGTTTCGGAGTACGCCGCCCAGACACTAAAGTTGCAATAACTTTCGAGTGTTTGAATGGATTTTTCTCAAATTATTTAACAAAAATTTTCTACTTCGATGACCTTTCAAATCAATATGTAATAAAATTGAAGAAATTAACCAAAAATGTTTTAATTTAGTAAAAAGTAAAATCAATATTATCCTATGGGTAACTTTTTTCACAAGGTAAAAATGGTACTCGTTTTTCTCCCGATTTTGGTGTTTATTGTATTTGTTCGAGACGAGAAAAAGTAACAATTTAAGAATAAAAACATTTCTTGCAGTTTTTATTCTGTATAACGAAAATGTAGACCTACACATTATAATAGGCTAGGCCTTACTACAGTATTGTTCACCCAAAGTTCTTACTTCTAGTTAGCTTTTTCTTTTTTTTCTCCAGAACTTTATTCTCATCTTTGGCAGCATCGTATTCCTTACCCACTTGGTCGAGCTCTTCTTCCAACTTTACCTTTTCCTCTGCAAAACGCAATTGAGCTCTCAAATCGTTCCTCTGAATCTCTAATCTAAATATCAAAAATAACGGTAAACTTACTGAAAGATATCTTATGACTTAAAACACTGCTTTGGAGCTAGAACAATTCGGATATGGGGGGAAACTGGACGCAATAACAATTCATCCTCCTCCAGCGGAAATTCGACGCAAATAACAGCTGGTTACTCTCAAAAATAAAACTGTAACCTGTTCTATGGTGATTAGTTTATTAAGTTTGGTTAAAATAACGTGCCACTGTAACCTGCTCCTTTCCCTAAATTGATAATTTAACATTGAGGCGGGATATTAATTCGCCAAGGCGGGATTTGCGTCGAGTCCCCCACCCCCCTGCCTCGAACAATTACACTACACCGGACTATATTGCCTACTAATAGTCAGAGTGGCAATTTTCCTTACCCTTTCTGGCGCAGAGTCTGATTAGCGTCTCTTTCTTCGTCCAGCTTCCGATTTAACCGTTTCTCATCCTTACGTAGTCGACTGAACGCTTTCTCCGATCTTCGAATCTGTTTGTTCAGGACATGTAACTGAGCATCGCTGGAGGCAACTTCCTTCGTTATATTGTCTAATTCTCTGTAAAGTTCAAGGTAAATCAACTTAAAATTGGATATATCCATAACCGCTCCAAACCGGTTTGGTAATCTATACATTTTTGGATTTTGGCGACGTTCTATGTAGGGTGAAATACTGTAGGTGTGGAGGATGGGGGGGGGGGGGGGGGGGGGTTGTGTCACTGTGATTAACATACAACATAAACATACATACAGCATACAACTGAAACCTGCTCCTTTCCCTTAATTAATATTTAAACATTGTTAACTCGCCGAGATTGGATTTGATGATGCATGATTATAGCACAACACCCACAGTATTATTATTAATAATATTTGTTGGATTACTGTCTTCGTGTTCGTGTTCACCAATTTCAATATTAATTAACGAACATTATATAACATTCCGTCAGTACGCAGCAGTAGGTCAAATATTAAAAATTATCTAACACCGACAGACGACCATAATTTATTCCATTTTTTCTAAGGTAGGCAGGTGGTGCAATTCAGATATAGCATGCAAACAGCCCGAATATAATGTATTTCAGGTTTCAGTTAAAATATTTTTTGAGATCTATAGGAGTCTGTCATCAAATTGATGATGATTACTTCTTCAAAATTCTACATTTCCATTGAAATTACGAATTTCAGTTTTAAATTTAAATGCTACGATTTCAGTTCTCGTATATCTATAATAAAAGCCTGCACTGAAATATTATATAAACAATTGAAGAAAATACTATAGCAATATACTGTACAATGAATTATGCTCAACGCGCACGTAATGAACAATAAACAGTCCAGACCCAACCATTATTGATATTGAAACATGACAAACCTCCCAATGGGTGAGGATGAGGAGCGTTGGCATATTAGGCCGGGAGGTTTGGCATGGCTGGCTTTGCCTACATAAAACAACAATTGACAATAATATGATCGTAAACAATCGTATAGTTTACTTCCCTCGCTTTGCTTACACATTATACCGGTACCATGGTGCCTTACAAGCTTAGCTTAGTGTAATCTGCCTTTATTGCCGAGGTTATACCCTTCAGGCAGCCCTTTATAAACAACTGAACAAACTGCTATAGACTGAACGAAGATCTGAAGATTGTGTAGGCAATCCGGCAATCCTCTTCACTGCTTCAGCCCTTTTGCCCAAGGACTACTGAAGCTTAAGACTGCTTCAGTAGTCCTTGCTTTTGCTTGATATTACAGTACAGCAGTACTGCAGTATTATAAGTACTGTATGTACCCTGTAGCTGTAATCATAGATCAGTAGATAATCTGTAATCATTATTCATTACTGCATTATGTCATCATAAATTCAAACCAAGTCCAGAAGTCCTTGATTCAAACAACAACAGTTTATAATTTTAAACTTGTCTGCCATTTCCAGCTGTTCAGTGTTCCGGTTCCGCTGTTTCAGTGTTTCGGTATTGCATATTGTATCTGTATGACGAAAACTTGTCAGCTTGTCGCTGTTTACAGTTTGGAAATACAGAAATAACTGAATAATCTACATTGTTTAGATAACTCTGTAACTGCCACCACGCCAGTGCCACCCACAGCCACACGCCACACGCAGCCACTTCCAGTTAAGAATCTGCTAATCTTCCAGCTTCTGAGCTTGTTCAGTACAGAAGTTCTGAAGTTGGCAGTAGGCTACAGCTACAGCATACATGACTCGTGTGGTCAACAGGTCAGTGGTCAGTCGCACCAGATTCGACGTTGATTAAACTGTCGACAACACCAGACCAAAACTCCGTTCTTCTGGCGTTTCATCCGTTACCCCTGCGCTGCCAGATTACCCCAGTCCCCTGACTGCCTGAGTCTGCTGTACGTCTGGTGTACGGTACCGGTACGTCTGGGCGTGTATAAGAAAGGATGGCGTTATTATCGCCTTCAGAGTGTCGAGGGCCAATCTGGGAGTACCAGTTCCGGATTATAGTTATCGGTAATCCCGAGGTTGGTAAAACCTGCTTGGTACGAAGTTTTACCGATGGGCGGTACGATGCAACCGAACCGACGGTCGGGGTCGACTTCTCCGCCAGATTGTTGGAACTGGAGCCGGAACACAGGATTAAACTCCAGGTTATGTTTCGGGAAATTTATTTGTACCGGTAGGGGATATCCTGCATTCCTGTATTCACAGATTCATGCAACTCCCTATTCAGCTATTGGTTTGCTATTTTGTCTGGTGAATTATTAATTAACGAATATGAATAGGGGAACAGATAGATTACCGGTACTAGGTAAGATAGATGTCCTACCCTTGGCGTCGCTGCCTTGTTTCATTGGATGTTGGTTGTATGCTTGTTAGCTTGTTTGTACCCTAACCTTACAGGATACAGCCGTATCTTTTCACATCGCCAAATAAATATGGACAAATATATTTCCCACAAATATATAATATTTATCCCACAGACTTGCATTTGCACCAGTTTTAGGTTTCTTGTTCCATACTGTATTTTTCGGAGTCACAAATATTTAAACCTCGACCCGACAATATCCATCGACGTTTATCGTAATAGTTTAACTTTGTAGATTTGGGACACTGCTGGTCAAGAGAAGTTCCGAGCTATAACTCGCTCCTATTATAGACAGTCAGTGGCCTGTATCCTAGTCTACGATATAACCAACAGGAAGAGCTTCGATGATGTTGGGCAGTGGATGGAGGAAGCCCAGAAAAATGCGCACCCGAGGGAGTTACTGATGATGCTAATAGGTGGGTTATATTGAATTCTGGTTCTAGAATATTAATAAGTAGATTATAAATAATCGGACAAGCTTGCCAGCCGCGAGCTGGCAATAATGGACGGATCCATTGTTATCACTATTGTTGTAATAAGTTACTCGCCTATGTATTAACCTATTAAAGAAAAACGAAACATTGGGGCCATGTACCGACTACCGACTGTACAATTATTGTATATGCTAAAAAAACACAGTTTGTAGGAATGTACGATATGTATCTTCTCCTACAATTCTAAACGAAATTAAGCGAAATTCCCCCCCCCCCCCCCCCCCCCCCCCCCCCCCCCCCCCCAATAGGTGCTCCCCATGGGGTGTCGACAGAATTTTGATTGATTTTGATTGCAATCAAATTCATTCCTCTCCAGGGTAAATTCGATGCAAATAACAGCTGATAAACTCTCAAAAATAAAACTTTAACCTGGTCTATTGTGTTTCGTTTATTGTTTTGGTTAGAACAACGTGCCACTGTAACCTGCTCCTTGAACATTGAGGCAAGATATTAATTCGCCTTGGTGTTCAGTTTCCCCCTGTCTGTCTCTTATATTGAATGGGGTAGGGTGCTTGTATGAAGTCACCACGGCAAAACTGCAAATTTTCTCTATTTTTTTTATCATTTAGATTTTAAAAAAACGTCTTTGTAATTGAAAACATTGTTTCCATTTCCTAATAACTTTGAATTACATTACTGCAGTTATTGTCTATCAGGCTAAAAGGAAACAGTGGGGAAATAAGGTTCCCCCTTCCTCCGCAATAATATTTCAAAATGTTTATATATGAACACAAAATATTTGCTGTGGGTGGAGTTTAGAATCCCTGAACATAAACTCTCAAGGTTTATCGGAGCAAATATTACTTATTGGGGAAAATGTTGGTGTTTTATAGCCTGATTTTCGGTTAAAAAACAAAAAACACCAAACAATGATTGTTTGTAAAGTTTGCAACAAACTGTAGTTTGCCTTATTTGTTTGGTCTTTAAAACAAATGTGACATGTACCAGTAGCTCAATTGCTATGACTGTTAGGCGTAAGTATCGAGTTCGAATCCCAATCTCTGCCATATTTTTGAAAAAAAAACATAAGAAAGAAGAACCAACCGGTTGTAAATGTAAACACAAAAGATTGCTACAATGAACGCGCGCACACTGAAAGCTCATAGCAAACAGGGTGACATGGTCGCTCTGGAAATGGAATATAATTAATTGTATACCAAAAATTGTATACATTGGTAAAAGGTTTAATGAATGGGAGGGAATTTTAAATTTCATTAACACAATGAGTGTAATAGCAGGCCTAAACTGTGCCTATGTTATTACAGTACAGGTAGTCAACTACTAGAGAGACAGTTGTAACAAAAACTGTACCGGTATAATGGCGTTTAGCCGAAGTTGTGGAGTAGTTATATAAAAGATACAATCACTTTACTGTCAAGGATGTGTTTTTTTATTTTTTGTATACAATTACTACATTTTTTGTATACATTTCAAGGAATTGTATACAATTGTATTGAAATTAATAACATGCGAGAAAGTGTGACAGGGCTCTTCTGGGCTTCCGTACTAAACAACATTGAATCTATAAATTCCAGCGTTCTGGAATTTTCTTTTGTTGGGAATCCCAAATATGGTGCTGCAGTCCAACCAATGCCTCAGAGCTAAATAAACATATAATACCATATAATATACAAATATATATAATAATAATAATACATGTTAGTTAACCATTAAACAAAAGCTGCAAAATAGATCCAACAACAGAATTGGATTGCAAAGACTAATAGGTTAAAAGGAACCATAACCATCGATATTGTGTATAAGGTTGGATTGCATTGGGCATCAGCTTTGGTCAAAGTATAAAATACCCAATAGTGAGCTGTTATAAGCAAGGAAAAAGCACCGACATTTACTATATATTCTATTTAATATTAATTCAAGTATTATATAAGAAGCACATGGTGTGGGGTGGGAGTCTGAGATAATAA
>JAUCBJ010008492.1:0-43900 GCA_032718475.1 Nemertoderma westbladi | reverse complement strand
ACAGACTTGCAGACACAAGATCGAAATAGGGGTATCTGTATATTAAGGTCAATTACTTCATGGCTCGCACAGTTTCTGAATAAGTGGTTATGTACTACTTACATTAGATTCACCAATATGCTTGACTGCCGAAATTCTGTCGCTTAAATATTCTATGTTTGATGGGTAAGGGTATTCTCCTGGTGGGAATATCTCCTGGATCAATTTGTGATCTGCCGCTCTATAAATAATAATTATCATATTATATACTGTAAATTTGCCATCTTATTTTGTAATATTAAGTAGTTTTATAGGTCATCTTATCAGCTACTCTCTCTGGTGAAAATTTAGAGTTCTACATTTGACTATTTAAACATCACCCAGTTTCACTCACTGGCTGATAAGATGGATAGATTATGCAGATATTATTATTATTCTGTTTGATAAATTATTCCTGTTATATTTGCTCTTTAATGAGCCTTCATTAACAAGTCTTCAATACCATTCATAAACATTACAATTAACATTGAAATAAATGCGAATGATATTATAAAACAAAGAGTTGAAAAGAAAAAAAAACAATGTAAATGGCATAAAAGCTAAAAGAGTTTGAAAGTATTTGGTTCGGGGGGGGGGGGGGGGGGGGGGGTAGGGAGTTGGGTGTAGGTTAGTGTGTTCCGTTGGGGTGGGGGTACTAGGGACCTTGGACCACCTCGTAGAGTCTGTAGTGTTACCGCATTGCCAACCATGATGGTGATTGCTCCTGGCTCCTGGGTAACAGAGTGGAGTCTTACCCTGATCTCCTTCAGGAACTCGGATGTTTCAGGGCCGGGGCGGCCCGAGGTCTCGTAGGCTACCAGGTGGAAGAGGTTCCACCATTAGTTCCTGGTACTTGTGGATCTTTAGATCCGCAAACTTCCACCTCCTCTGTAGTGCATAGCATCTGGGCGAGGTGGCTGGGCTCCAGTGGGTCCGCCACCATCTCGTCCCACATGAGAAACCCTCTGCGGCTCCATTGGACCAGGATGACGCCATCCCCTCGCTTCCCGTCCCCTCTACACAAGACTAGTAACTCAAGTGTAGTGGGGCGCCACAGCTGATGAACGCCCAGAGATGCAGTCAACCAGTCAGCAGTGTCATCAGTGTTGAACGACAATGACGTTCAACATTGAGTGTGGTGGAAGTCTGCTGAGGCTCCTTGAGCGGGAAAGACAATGGAGGCCATTAGACAGAACAGTAGCGGTCCGTGGTCAAAATTTTTGATTGGGCCAGACCCAAAAATTTATTAATACAGTGGACTCAGTAATACTGTAATTAATTAATACACATCAGATTGGTTTTAATTATTGTCGAAGAAAGAAAAATGGTTTTAACTAAATTAGAACATTATTTAAATTGAAATTTAGAACACTTGTTCAGAAACAGAACCAATTTATGCAAATTAATGTTATTATTTTCGTCTCGGCAAATTCTAACTAATTTAATTCTTTTTTTGCATTTTTCAAAACTCTAAATAATTAAAACTGTCAGTCGGTAGCTGTGTAGAAATTGCCCTGTGGTCCCAACGATTTAGGCCCACCATCCAATCAAATGATCCATCCAAAAAAATCGTAATCCTAAATTGTATTGATTATAATTGTTAATTATAAACTATATACCAAATTATATCCTAAATAATCCTAAAGGATTGAAATCCTAAATCGTGTAAAAGTATTTAAAATGTCTAAAAGACATCGAGCGTGGCGTATTCATTAAGGTTGAGTGGGCTCCGAGCATGGAGACAATATGGGTCTTGCCATGTATAAATAATTATTATTAACATTGCTTTCGCCGTGAGGACCAGCCAGTGCATAATCTTGTACTTTGGCAGCCTCATGGAGTGAATAAGCATGGTGGACAGCCCATGACTTGAGACGCATCTTAAAGGACACTGGCCTTAAAGATGCGGATGATCTAGCAAATGTCATGGGTGATAGGGAGTTGTGGCGGTGCAATTTTGTTGACAAGCCGGCACAGCATTCTTAAAAATGCAGCTGCAATGCAGCATGCCGATCCTAGTAGTAGTATAAATAAAATTTATAATTAGTTTACCATAAGCGCATTTCACCTTTACCGGCGTCTTCAGTGGTGTTAATGTACTAAAATGTATATCGATTGATCGATTTTGAAATAGATTGAGATAGATTGAGAGTTTAATAATATTGTAGCACTGCACTGCACTGCACTACTGACATTGTCAGCAACTGTCAGACTGTAGTAGAATAGCAATAACATTGAACCGATATGAACTGTGCAATCAAGAATATCGCAGCCAGTCGAATGTGTATGCCACAAAGCTCTCAGCACTGCTGCCAGTGCTCCAAACATGGATGCTCTCAAAGCAATCGTTGTTGGTGCATGAAAGGGGAGCGACTGTGTTTCAGTTGTGATCTATTGCCAATGGGTTTTTGTAAGAACCAAAACCCAATTGGTAATGTCCTCAACACAATAAACCTAAACCGGACGGGTTTATCTGTAGATCCAAACGCGATAAACCCTTCTGTTGTATCAAACAAGATGGGTTCTTCTTCTGTGGCTCCAAATGCAATAAACTCTTCCGTGGTTCCAAACGCGATGGGTTCTGTGGTTCCAAATGTAATAAACTCTTCCATGGTACCAAATGCAATGGGTTCTTCTACTGTGGTTCCAAAAGCGATAAAATCGTCCATGGTACGAAATGCGATGGGTTCTTCCATAGTTACTAACACAATAAACTCTTCCATGGTACCAAATGAAATGGGTTCTTCTACTGTGGTTCCAAAAGCGATAAACTCTTCCGTGGTGCCAAATGTGATGGGTTCTCCCATGGTTCCAAACGTGATGGGTTCTTCTGTGGTACTAAACGCGATGGATTCTTCTTCTGTGGTTCTAAATGCAACAGGTTCTTCTGTGGTTCTTAACGAGTTGGGTTCATCTTTTTATTGTTACAGATGCTATGGATTCTATGGTTTCTATGGATACAAATGAGGTAAACACTTATATGGCTCCAAACTCAATGGGTTCTTCTGGGGTTCTAAACACAGAGGGTTATTCGATGGGTTGCAAATGTAATGGGTTCTTGCCTGGTCCCAAACTCAGCAATCCCAACTATGGTACCAAACTCGGTAAACTTAATGGGTTCTTCTGTAGATCCAATCCCAGCTATCGCCTATCCAATCGAGCCTTTGAACACATCCGATTCTCAGAGTGAGACGGATTCAGAGGCAGAAATAACTGTGGTGGAGTTTTCAGCTCTCACCAATGACATTGGTGATCTGCATGCAACAGCAGAAGAGTGGGTACCAACTATGCATCCTCAAATTGCTACCACTAATTTGCAAGTGAGTAATATTTTAATGGAACAAGCTTTTGGTGCCCACCTTCTTCATAATGCTGGGCAGGAATATAATAGTGACCTCTGGCTGGCTCTATGGATTCGGGTCACCAGAAATAGTCTCTCAGTACACAGTACACAGTACCAGGTGGTGCATGTGGTACACTGCAGCTCTGTGTATGGAGGTTGAAGCACTGCTGCAGGCAGGACAAACACTGAGCAGCTAATTGCTTTTCAATCGTTGATGCTGCAGCGAGAAAAGAACATATCCAAGGGAGCATACATCAGGTGTTTAATCACTCGATGGAAATGGGTTGGAAATGGGGGAACAGGAGAAATATACCGAGCTCCAAAGTGAGCTAGAACGTCAGCGCAGTTTTGGCAAGTGGCATGGCCTTGTCTTAAGAAGCAGTTGACCTGGACGTTTAGAGCGTGCCTACTATTGCGTGATGCTTCAAGGTATGGAAAGAGCAGCAGTGCGCTGGGTAACAGTCCGAGACAAAGGGGCGGTACTTGACCCATACCAAAATGTGCATGTTGGTTGCATCACAAAACAAGTTGTGGACCTGTTGTGTGACAAACTCCCTGAACAAACCACAACACAACTCCCAACTACCACGGATTTCGAATTTCCAGTCCCCTCTACGGCACCTAGATATGTCATTGCTATTTATCACCTAAGCCTCGAACTGAACTGCTGTAATATTCGCTGTAACCAAATCTGATATGCGGATGATTCCCAGTGTACTGGTGAGCTGGAATCATTGCGAGACTGGTTTAGAAAACTCAACAAAATTGGCCCTACTTTTGAATATTTCCCAGAGCCCAGCAAATGTAAGCTGGTCGTTAGGGAGGGTACGTATAGTGCTGGTTCAACCCCTGGTGACGCGCTTTCTCATTTTTTCCATTTCTGAATAAAACCATAATATTACACCTTTAATTACAGTTGCATTCACAGCTCAACTCAAATTCATTTATAAATATTGTGTTGGCTCAAGACCTTTTCAGAGACCTGGGAGTAAATGTAGACGGTTGTGGAGTTACTAAGGTGACACGTACACTGTGGCTTCATTGGGGAACCGGAGCTACAGAAAGAATTTATCTCAAATAAAGTATCTTCATGGTGTGGCAGAATTAATTGCTTGTCATAGGTGGCAATAAACCAGCCCCAAGCAGCCAATGCAGCTATGTAGTTTACAGTGCGAGTGGGATTATTTACAATGGGTAGTTCCAATGGAACCTGGCTCTAACCAATATGATCCCCAAGACTCGAGTTTTTGAATAAAAAAATGAGTTATTTATTTATACCACCAGATAGCTGATAAGATTTGTCATCGTATATCAATTTCAATATTTACAGCCGGTATAATAAATTTAATTTAATAACATTTAAAATTTTGAATAGGAATTCTAATAACTGAGTTAGCTCCTTTTAAACGGAACCGTTTAAAGGGAGCTTACTCAAAATAACTACATCAATTTTTAGTTAACCCCAGTTATTGGAATTCCTATTCAAAATGATAAATGTAATTAAATTAAATTCTATATGCAGGCTATACATACATATTGAAATTGATATCCAATAACAATTCCAAATAGTAAAAAAATAGTGAAAGGGCTAACATATGGTATTCCATCAGTAATTAAAGTACTAATATGGTTTATATTACAATAATATTGCACATGCATACACTGTCTCAGCTGGTTATACTTATTAAGTAGTGCAACCAATCATCTGGTGACTGTTTGGTGGTGGATTGTTATGTTGACAATTGTAAAGGGAAAACATATCATTACCATTATTATTAAACATTGTTAGTTACTTTATTTAATATTGATTTACATTTATAAGAGTTGGTTGACTGTCTGGGTGTCACCGAACACAATCTGTGTAACTCAAAATAATTCAACAAATCTGAGTTAGCTCCTTTTAAATAGAACCATTTAAAGGGAGCTAAAACAAATTCATTTCTCAAAAAATGAGTTAGCTCTTTTTAATGGTTGGTTTTAAAATTGCGAATTAGTATGATGGCATGGCATAAAAAAGAGCTAACTCGGGTTTTTATCAAACTGAGAAAAACGAATTTATTCCAGTCAATCACACTAAATCGCAACTTTAAAATCAACCGTTTAAAAGGAGCTAACTCAGAATTTGTATAATTATTTTGAGTTAGCTCCCTTTAAATGGTTCCATTTAAAAGGAGCTAACTCAGAATTTGTATAATTATTTTGAGTTACTGTAATGTCTGAATTAGCCCTTTTTAAACAGAACCGTTTAAAAAGAGCTATCTCAAAATTTTTGTAATTATTTTGAGTTAGCTCCCTTTAAACGGTTCCGTTTATAAGGAGCTGACTCAGTTGTTGGAATTCCTATTCAAAATGATAAATGAAATTTAATTTAATTTAATATGCAGGCTATAAATATTGAAATTGATATCCAATCACAATTACAAATAGTAGTGTGTGTAGTAGTCGAGTGTGGTGGCAGTGGCATTGCGGATAGTGGCAGTGTTATCACGAGTGGGGGCATGGTGGTGTAAGTGTCATGGGTGGTGGCAATGGAGACAGTGACAGTGGCGGTGGCGTTAGCATGGTGGATGGTGGCATAGCAGCGAGCGCATGGTTGTATCAGGGGGAGGGGGTGTCCACTGGAGACTCAATGAGGGAGAAGGCGAGACCAGAGCAGGCAGCCCCGGAAGCCAGAAAGGCGTAAGGTGTAACAGCTGAAGTGAATCCAAGACCCCCACAATGCACAAGCAAACAGGATTGCGATAGTCGCGGGATGGTGAGGGAGCACCGCAGGAGGACGGAGGCATGTTGGGAGTCAACGAGAGGGGAGTCGGGAGACGAGAGTCTGAAGGTCTGCGAGTTTATTATCAATCGCATTGTCTCCTATTGCTGCGCCCAGGATCTTCAAGACTCTTAGTGGATGCACATTGATTCCCTCGCAGACCTCATCGAACCCCGCCGTAGGATATAAGAATTTGCACTTGAATTATTTACTACTGTATACACTTAAAAATCACCCAGTTTTAAACAGAAAAATTTAACTCACTGGCTGACAATCCATGTCCCCGATGTTACTATGATTGAGGATGTCGCTTCGTTAATAACAAAACCTGCCAATCATCTTGAGTACGATCCGAGAAGAAGGCGGAGCCGGCATAATTTGGATGCTGAAAGAGCATTATAGAGGGGGAACTTCCATCCAATGTAGTGACTGGGCGGACGCTAATAATAGAAAGAAAATAAATGTTATTCGAAAAAAGAAACCAATATATCGAAAAAATACTGCCAAACAGTGGTGTGCATCAACATCCCCATCACACCCCCCCCCCCCCCCCCCCCCCCCCCCCCCCCCCCCACCCCCATCACCATCTCCTGCCTCCCCATCCTCCCTTTTTCCTCCCATACAATATACGATACGAAAAAGTCTAATTATTTGTATATAGTTTATCTAATTAACTTACGACATTATTTTAACAGCTCAAACAGAATATTTAGTAGAATAGTTTGCGAAATATTTTAAAAGTACAGTGGGCATTGCATTGTTACCTAAAAGAGTTAGAAAGTTAGTATGTTTCATTGGGGAGGGGGGGTGGGGGGTGTATGTAAGACTGTTCCGTCGGGGGGGGGGGGGGGGGGGGGTGTGTGGAGGGGTATTAGGGACCATGGACCACCTTGTAGAGTCCCTCGTTGTTAGTGTGTGAGGGGTCCACGGTCCCAATAATGGAGGCCGCATTGCTCAGATACTGCAATGCATAATGCAATATGTGGATAGGGCTAAGTGGTTGAGTGCTTGCATACCAGTCAGGCAAACTGCGAGTTTATAATTGTGAATTTATTCATTCAATCAATGTTAATCACCTTGAATTTAATTAATTATGGTGTCACAAGTCGCACAAGACTCTCCGCTCTCAATTGATATAAGCCACGTGTGAATTGATTGAGATTTAATGTGTATTTGAATGGATCTAAAATCGCCCCTCCATAGATACCAATATAAGAAATTATCTGAGCAATGCGTACTGTAGTGTTGACGTCAAATACAGTATGTAGCAGCCAATCACAGCTGATTTTCAAAATTGGCTTCCCGCGCTTACTTAAACCCGCAATATCGACCGTTTCATCGTGTTTTTACAAAAAACATACCCCGTCACTCGATTCAGGGCACCTTGTTACCCCTTATTCGAATATTTCTAGCCCACCAATTTTTACGTGCACCAACCCTTTTATGTAGAACATTGACAATAAAAGATTCGTTTTACCTAACCTTGAGATTGTATTATCGCCAGGGCCCCCAGCGCCGAGACCCCAACTTAGAGGATTTGGGTATTCGCCTTTATCCAGAATCGAGTAATCGCCAGAAAAATCACCATCATATACAATCCACCTACATAGCAGAATAATTACCATTTACGCAAGAATTATAATCTATCACTTTATAAGATTACAGTGGGAGCAGCTTTATACGTTTTGCCTTTTGGAGACGAGGAGTGTAACCTTATAAAGACTTTGAGTAATTTTACATTAATATAACCAATATAAAGGGGGGGGGGGGGGTGTATATATCCTCAAATTTGTTCAATCCAAATCTGGAAACCATTTTTCCATATCTTGCTCAGTTTTCGAGATACGATGAAGAATAGTGTTTGCATTCAATTTCAGCAAATTATGATGTCTGTGGTGCCAATTGGATGTCTCCACGTGAAAGAGCACCCTGCCATTTTTTACAAATATTTGACCCACTACTGGTCACATTATAATTTAAAAAACAATGCAGTGTTTTTGTTTGAAGACAGGGGAATCAAGGGGGAACGGGTTTTTAGACATATACAGTTAGATAGGTAGGGCTAACCCTAAATTTGTCTGGATCAGTACAATGCCATTTTAAAGTAGAACAATATTAAACAACTAATAATTTTAGTATAGCCATTTTAGAACACTAAGGAATCTCTGGTCAAAATGTGTGTAACAATAAAATTTATTGTGGCCGGGTAAATAAAAAAACATCAAGTAATAATTGTAGTTATATGTTGTAAAGTAAATAAATTCAATGATTCAAATCAATTAATTAACTAGATTTCCTCTGTAAAGAGGACACACAAAACAGTTCATGTAAATCTGATGTTCGAACCACCTCTCTCAGCCATATAATAACTAAAAGCTGCAACAGGTAGGCATAATATAAACCCCAGTTAGTTTTCTTTCGTGGAAAAGGGGAATTATTCTTTGGAAAAGGGAGTTAAATATGTTTGAATGATATTAGGACGTATAAAAAATGTTTTTCCTAAATTAATGTTTAATGAATATACTTACCGACCACACTCAACTATAATACTGGATGCCTTATTGCTCATATCACACACAACAGGCATATCAACAGCATTAACTACTGAGTTAAAGTATGCGCTGCAGCCCACGAAATCTTCAAACTCATACAATACAATCTTCGGACTGGGACATTCACCAGAAACGTGTTGCTTTAGCCTACGGATCGAGGTAATCACATTGGCGGCCCCTGGTGGGTCGAGACCTATATTAAGTTCTGGGATATAACCAGGATTGACAATCCAACTTGTAGATCGATATTGCTTGTCCCTGTAAAAAATATATCAAATAATAATATAAAACCCATGAAATACAGCCATTTGTGTCTGATTTTCAGATTATCTACTGACAATCAGGGGACTACTCAAAGGGATTGTGGTTGGATCGTTGAATAGAACAGAACACTAAGTGGAAGAGAGTCATGAATAAAAATTAGGCTGACTGGCTCATAAGGACAACCACACTGACCTAATTTCATCTCATCATGAAGTCTTTGTTCATGGGCGTATCCAGATGGGGGGGGGGGGGGCAAATGCCCCACCCCAAGATCGCTGGGGTGGGGCATGCCCCCCCCCCCCCCCCCCCCCCTTCAAAGTGGGGCAAACACTCCTTTAAGATGAGCTGATGCTGCTATATTTGTGTATGATACCGTTTCAGTTTACAGTATTTTATTAAGGCAACAATGAACAGCGCAAATATTCATGATTTGAAAAATAAAACTTCTAAAAAACAGCTGACGTTTCGATTTAATCAATAATCATTATCAAAGCAAAAACAAATACCTAGAAAATTAGTAAAAGAAAGTACTAAATACACAATACAGTAGTTCCCTTGTATAATTTTGTGTACACAATATACTGGAATTATAGTGTCGTAATTTAATTCCACCACCACCCCAACCCATTTATCTACAAGTCGTATTGCGATTGCATGAAATGTGAATGAAAGAGCCCGGGGAAAGAGCCAGAAACCCGGAGGGGGGGGGGGGGGGTCAATATGACCCCCCCCCCCCCCCTGTGGTTTTTTTATTATAATTCTGAAACAGACGCAGTTGGGGGAATCTGAAATTTTATGACTTTTCCTAAAAATATATTGTCTGCCTAGTAGTGAAAACCTTTTTCAAAAATACTGTGTAGTTTTCGAGTTATAGCACCATTTTTTAACCCTACTTTTGGAACTTTTTTTGAGACGTTTTTTGAAAATTACATTTCATTAAATATGATTTGTAACATCTCTATTTTGGATTTACACCTGCTTTTTGATGTTAGCAATTGTTAAGATAACAGGTACGGTACTGAAGTAGGGTATCTAAAAGTCTGTCTTTCTCACATTCCTACATTCCGCATTATATTCAACTAAAGAACAATAATCTCAAATCAAATCTCCCTCCATACACAAATAAGGCTAAAGTAATTCACAACAACTAATTCACTACGTTACATACCCCCTTCACCAGAAACATGAATAATTTTACAATCTCGAATATTTATGGATCTACCGTCAGCTAAAAGTACTACTTGCTCAAATGGCCTCCCTGCAACAACTCCTGGATTTGAAAATCTTGGACTCAGTTTATTGCAAATTCCTCTCGTTCGCACTAAGACCTGATCTCCTATATGGGGTTTTGCTGTAACTTGTTTATCCTCAGAGGGCCAATCAGTTAATGGTGGTTGTTTAGATCTACCCGATACCATTTCCAATGGAGAAGATCCTAGAGCATCATTGTGGGTTCTATTAATGTCATACACCGCTTCCTGAAGTTTATCGAGCCAAGGTCCACCCATACATCTCAAGCGATCATTCAATGTCCGATGCACCCTCTCACAAATCGCATTCCCCTGGGGATGATATGATGTTGTTTTTCGTCTGGAAATGTCATGTTTAGAAACAATATTCTTAAATATTTCCGCCAAAAAATTCGAACCTCGATCAGAAAGTAAAACGTGCGGTGGACCCCAATGAAAAACCCAGTTGTCGAGAAAAGCTTTGGCGACAGTAGATGCATCAGTTTTAATGAGAGGAGTCGCAACTAAGAATCGTGTTGCATGATCTATTATGGTTAGTACATGAGTATAACCCGAACGCTGTGTTGGTAATGGACCCACTATATCAATAGCGGCAAATTGGTAAATTATTAATCTCATTTTCTGGAATTACTACTCGTCCAAAATAATATAAAATACCATCTGTAATAATATAATTTGGAGGTATTTGTTTGGAATCTATCAAAGTTTTAATATCTTTATCTTCAGATTGTCTTTTGACCCAATTGGAATTCAGACAAATGCTAATTGCTGCACATTGAGCTTTATCTGATGGGATATATTCGGGGGCTGTTGCATTTAAATTGAGATCAAAATGCGAGCGGCTAAGTGCATCAGCTACAGTATTATCTTCACCCTTCCGATATATAATTTCAAAATCATATCGGCTTAGAGTTTCCCTCCAACGTGCTTGTCTGTCACTGTAACAATTACTCCCCCTAAATACAAGAGCTATTAAGGGCTTGTGATCAGTTATTACTTTAAATGGTCTTCCATGCAGGTACGTATGAAATTTATGCACGGCCCATTTCAAAGCCAAAAATTCCCTATCTGTTGTGGAGTATCTTTTTTCTGTTGGAGTCAGTTTATGAGAAGCATACGCTATGGGTCTTTCATCAATTATTGGTTGACATAATACAGCTCCAATCCCCACTGAACTTGCATCTATTTCTAAGACAAATGGGGCCTCAAAGTCTGGCAAACGCAATACCATGTTTTCATCCTTTAAACATGCTTTCAAATGGGAAAATCCTCGTTTGCATTCATCATTAAATTTAAACTTATTTGATGGTAAAGTTTGAGCTGTATAGAGTGGTGCCGCAATAGTTGCATAATTATGAATAAATTGTGAATAGTAACCGCACATACCAGTGAACGTCTGTAATTGTTTTGGTGTTTTAGGTTCGTTATAATTCAGAATACCCTGAATCTTCTCCGGATCCGTCTTCATTAGGCCATTTTCAAATATAAATCCAAATATTTTTATTGATTGTTTTCCAAACGAACATTTTCTTGGGTTTAGTTTCCATCCATCTTCGATTAATCTCGAGAAAATATTTTCCAGCATATCAATATGTTCAGGAACATTAGTTGATGGAACTACAATATCGTCTAAATATGGATCAGGTAATTTCCTTGAACTTTCTGGTAGGTATTCATCTGTTTTTCTAACAGTTTGACGTATCTCTCTTTGAAACAATGGAGGACAGCGGTGAATGCCATATGGTGCTCTTGTAAATTGGTAAAATCCATTTCCTGCTTGAAAGGCAGTTTTGGGGCGAACTTCAGGATTGATCTTAATTTGCCAATAGGCTGATTGTAAATCCAATGTACTAACAACCGGACAACCTGATAATTGGTCGATTATATCCGCTATGCGTGGTAAAGGATATTGGTCATGGTCAATGAGTTCATTAAGTTTTGAATAGTTCACACAAAATCTCTTTTTTCCTCCTGGCTTAGGAGCCAACAGGGCTGGGAAAGCCCATGGTGATTTACTAGGCTCTATCACTTTCATATCCAACATTGTTGTGACATGTTCCATGATTTCTTTCTCCTCAACTGCACTCCGCCTATAAGCACGTTGAAATATCGGAGTATGATCTCTAGTCTCAAAATTAAGTTCGGCATGTTTATAACATCCTATATCTTCTGGAGAATTACTAAAGGCATCAGAGTATTTCCACAGTAATTGTGAAAGTCTACGTCTTTCATTCTCATTCCAATGAGCCGGTAGGCTGAACTGAGATAAAAAGTCTTCTTTCGAAAGTTCCTTTTTAATTGAAGCAGTTTCTGCAGGTAAACTAATTCGGGATAACCCAAAGTCGATAATTGCTCCACATTTATACAATATATCTCTGCCAATAATAACACCGAAACGATTTGAATCAATAATACCGAACCAGTGATTACAAAGTTTCCCACCAAGTTTAAATTCCAGCATTGCATATCCTAATATTTGAAATGGATTTCCAACCAATGCCCTAAGTGTTCTATCTCCACAGCGAGTTTCTGTTGCAAATGATAACAATTGGTCATCATTCGGAATTAAACTAATTTCTGAACCTGAGTCAATTAAAGCAGTTTTATGTTTACTCATACCACCTTTAACAAACTCAACAGAAACTGAACTGGCTGTCAGGGAACTACTGGACTGCGTTAGTTCGTCCCTGACAGCCCCGACAAGTTTTTTGACTTCACACAGTATCGAGAAATATGCCCACGTTGCCCACATGTGTAGCAAGTTAAATCCTTCCAACAGCGTTCAACAGTATGCCCAACTTTATTGCATGTTGAACATTTGAGTTTCATTCTTGATTCACTCCTATCGGTTGAAAAGTTCCTTCGACCGGTAATTCCTGCTGCAAACACGGAAGTTTCCTCGGGATCCGGAAGTTGTTGGATGAACTCAGCAACATCGCGCGAAGTTGCCTTCGGATTAGTCGCCCTCCATGCGAAAACTGTGGCTTTAATACTCGTCGGTACGCTGTCAACTAAACGCTGAACAACCGCGTCGTCGCCGAGCGAAAGATAGTACGATAAAAATTTCAATGTAATTAAACCTTTCTGGACTTCAGAGGGTTTCTCTAATTTAAACTTCGAGAAATCAACACTGGGCGATACCGGTTTCTTGCACTTATACCATTCCTTTTCCAGTGCTTCGATTACAGTTTCAAAAGTGGAACGTTTATCAACGAGTTTGTACTCCATAGTGATAAGCAAATCTTCGGATACAAATTGTGGAAGCCATGTTAGTTTAGTTTCACCATCCTTGGAATCAATATTTTTACGAGCATAGTAGGCGTCTAATTGTCTCTTCCACGCGTTAAATGATATGGAATCCACACTAAGATATGGTAAACTACCCGGCGACATTATAAACTGTTATATTGACACACTGCGCCAATGTTAAGATAACAGGTACGGTACTGAAGTAGGGTATCTAAAAGTCTGTCTTTCTCACATTCCTACATTCCGCATTATATTCAACTAAAGAACAATAATCTCAAATCAAATCTCCCTCCATACACAAATAAGGCTAAAGTAATTCACAACAACTAATTCACTACGTTACAGCAATTGGGTGGAATTCATATAAATTAATTTAGAAATTTCAAACTTTATTTTTACGCAATTGGGGTTTTTTGGGGTTCTGGTTTCGATGGAATATATACGGGTTGCACCAAGTGTATCAAACTTATCCTGGTCAGGATATTATTATCTTATCCTGGTCAAACTTATAATCCTGGTCAGGTCAGGTATTCTAGGTCATTGATCAAGAAAACTTGCCACCTCCATGCAGCATAAAGGAGGTGCCACCTGTAGCTGCATAGACCCTCTTACTAGGGCAAATCTGGTCCTGTAACTAGGACCCCTTCGTTCTGGGATAAGGACGCCCTTGGTCCTGGATTAAGGACCCATATACTTGGCTGCAGGGGTATATGGCCTGACCAGGCAGATGGTGATCTACCAATGGCTGGTTAGGAGTAGAGTGTTCTCATGTCCACTCTGAGGGCACTTCACTGCGACCTGCACCTGGCAGCAAGGGTACAGGGCATGACCCAGCAGATGAGCTGCAACAGCCAATGGTGGGTCATGTACGCCAGAGTAGATATGGGTGATGGGCCTCATATCTGACTCCATTGCGACACCCACCCTGTGGAAAGGCAAACCAGGGTGTGGTATTTGCCCCGAGAGCTGACTCGGCAAAAAAGCACCCCCCAACCCCCACTATGGATTACATTAGCAATGCGGAGGTCCGGCCACTAGAGGCCAGTGGAATTACCGGACACAATCGGCCTCACAGGCGTCAGTTAACTCCTGACCGGCTGCCTGTCTCACCCCCTACTGGAGAGAGAGCAGCCAACAATTCTTTGAGTCCCTTTCCTGATGACCTTTCTGGCCCAAACCCTGGGTCACCAGGGAGGCCAGATTGTGATGGGGAGAGGGATTCTGGAGTTGGAGGCTACTCTCATGTTCCACCCCGACCAACAAAGCCATTGGTGAATCAGAGGCAAGTCACTAGACTAGCCTCAGTAAACACCCTAACACTCGGGTCCCCAATGCGACAAGGTGAGCTGACTGCCTTGGCAGATAAGCTTTCTCTTAGCACAGTGGGTGTTCAAGAGCACCGAATGCAGACTGGACAGACTGATGAGGTTCTGATTAAGGACATGGGGGGCGGTTGGCGACTCGCCCTCGCGTCAGCAGATGATAGTGGCAATGGTGGAATTGGTCTATTGATGAATCCAACTGCACATGCAGCATTGGACAAAATAGACCAAATCTCTAACCGCATCATCCGTTGCCACTTCTCATGTTCTGGAAGACTGGCTAAGAAGTTTCCTAAGGTGGTTCTGATTGTGTGCTACTCTCCAACTAGTGTTGCCCCTGTAGAGGAGGTGGAAAATTTCTACCACAATCTACAAGCAGCAACTGATGGAGTGGATCAGCATGCATTCTTAACATTCCTGGGAGACTTTAATGCAAGTCTGCATCAATCACCTACATCGCCCTGGGTCTATAGCAATAGTGTTAACCGAAATTCTGTCCATCTTCAGGATTTTATCTCTGGAAATGGATTGTTTTCGGCTGGAACCCAGTTCAAGAAGCGAACTGGAAAGCTATGGACTCATAGTGGACCCAGTGGTCACAAGTCCCAGATAGACCATATTCTGTTTCGTAGGAAATACAGGAGCTCTATACAAGACTGTAATGCATTTACACTTCGACCCTTCTCCAGTGATCACCGCCTTATTGTGGCCAAGGTAAGACTTAGTCTGCGTGCTAGCAGAACAACGAAATCTGCCTTGCCACGGCATGACTGGTCCTCTCTGTTGCAACAGCCAAGTGTGAGATCCAGCTTCACACTACAGCTGAGCAACAGGTATGAGGCTCTTGCCTCTGAGGCGGCAGATCACTGTGAGGGCTATACTGCCTTTACAGAAGCAGTTAAGTTAGCAGCTGCAGAAACAGTTCCTGTATACCCTCGAAACAGGAAAAGGGCCCCCTGGACTGACAACAAAATTCAGAAGTGCCGAAATGACCTTCATAAGGCGCAGAAAGAGTCCCGACTCAAACAGACTACAGCGGCCAAGAATGCAGTTAAAGCTGCATCTAGGTCCCTGAACAGGCAGTACTCTGTTAATCTACAGGAGCTAATAAACCAACAGGTTGATGCCATCAATGATGCTGACGACAGCAGGCAATCATCCCAGGCATGGAAATCGATCAATCTGCTTACTGGGCGGAAAAGCCAACCAACCACCAAGGTTAAGGCTGAATCACCAGCCGATCGCCTCAATGGTTGGAAAGCCCACTTTGAAAAGCTCCTCAATAATGACAGGGTATTGCCTGATAACTTTATAGAAGTAAAAGTGTCTGAGTCTGTACTCCCAGATATTCCCATTGGCGATATCTCCTCTGCAGAAGTGAAGGCTGCTGCAAAGAGCATTAAGACCAATCGTGCCAGTGGAGTAGATGGTGTTCCCCCTGAGGTCTTTAAAATACCTGAGTGTTTAAAGCTCATCTATCCCATCATAGTAGACATGTACCGTACAACAAGAGTCCCACAAGAAATGAAAACAAATAAGTTGGTGCCAGTTCCCAAGAAGGGCAACCTAACACTCTATGGTTCTTTTCGGGGAATCTCATTGATCTCGATTGCTGCAAAACTATACAATAGAATTCTATTAAATCGCATCAGGGATCCCATTGAGAGACTGCTACGTGGAAATCAGAATGGGTTCCGTAAAGGTCGTGGGACCATGGAGCCCATTTTGGCACTTAGAAGGATAATTGAAGAGTTATCAAAAAAGAAAGACAGGCATCTGGCTGTTATCTTTGTTGACTTCTTCAAGGCCTTTGATTCAGTCTCTCGCTCACGTATGTTCAGCATACTTTCATTATATGGGATTCCTGATGAAATTATTGCAGCAATCAGTTCAGTATACGATGGTTCGACAACATTTGTGTCTACTGTTGACGGTGACACAGAACCATTTGAAGTGTTATGGGGCGTCCTCCAAGGTGACACACTTGCACCATTCTTGTTCATTATTGTGGTTGACTATGTTCTACGCATGTCCTTAGATCATCATAATGATGATGGGGTGATGATAACTCCACCTACTGGCTCCAGAAGTCGAGGAAATCCTGCCAAGTACCTAACTGATCTAGACTTTGCTGATGACTTAGGAGTACTCTCAGAATCATTAGAGGGAGCCCAGCGGCTCCTCAGCTCATTAGAACATGCTGCTTCTAGTGTTGGTCTTTTTATTAACTCCAGAAAGACCAAAATTCTGACAGTTAACTTTGAAAGTCCTCAGCAAGTCTCTGATCGGATGAGCATAAGCTCAAAGGATGGCATGCTTGAGCATGTGGACGACTTCTGTTACCTGGGATCATGGATCCGGAAGTCAGGTGAGGACCTTCGAATACGTAAGGGAAAGGCATGGGCAGCCTTGAATAGGCTTTCCAGGATTTGGAAGTCACCTAGAATTAATCGGAAACTTAAGGTCCGATTATTTAGAGCAGCAGTAGTTCCAGTACTCCTCTACGGGAGTCCATGCTGGGCTCTAACTGCTGAGGACACCAAATCTCTGGATGGCACATTCACAAGAATGCTACGCCAGGTACATTGTGTCAAGTACAATGCACACATCTCCAACCAGACACTATATAACATTGGAGGTGTCTCATTGGTTCCCCCAAGCTTGACACTAGAACAAAATCGCCTCCGCTTTGCAGGACATTGCTTTCGCCGTGAGGACCAGCCAGTGCATAATCTTGTACTTTGGCAGCCTCATGGAGTGAATAAGCATGGTGGACAGCCCATGACTTTCTTGAGACGCATCTTAAAGGACACTGGCCTTAAAGATGCGGATGATCTAGCAAAGGTCATGGGTGATAGGGAGTTGTGGCGGTGCAATTTTGTTGACAAGCCGGCACAGCATTCTTAAAAATGCAGCTGCAATGCAGCATGCCGATCCTAGTAGTATCAAACTTGTATTTTTCGGTGCTGTGTGCAAATTTTGGTGCTAGTACGAAATTTTGAAAATCCATTCAAAAGATAAAATTGCTTGTGACAATTTATTTATTGCGTTTTATAGGGTTATGGCTGTTCTGAATTCAATGGAAATATAATTATCGAACTAGACATCTCAAACTTGTATTTTTCGGAAGTGGGTGCAAAATGTGGTGCTAGCACCAAATTTTGAAAACCATCAAATATATCAATTGATTGATCACCTCGTTTCTTGCGTTATACGGGTTTGTGAGGGTTCTGAATTCAATGGAATCAGTAAAAATTTCATAAGAGTTTTCAAACTTGTATTTTTCGCCGGTGGGCGAAAATTGTTGTGCCAGCACCAAATTTTTGAAAATAAGCAAATTGATTAGAAGATAGTATTTTAGCGTGAGCTAAATTATGTTCTAATACTTTGTTGTTTATTGTATATGGTGTACAATTAGTATATTCAAATGTCAAGTCATAATTATTAATCGCAATAATTTTTATTGTCCGTTTAAATCCTTTTTTTGTCCTTTTTTTTTATTTTTTATGTCCTCCAAAAGTCTAATGTTAGGTTCCATGCTACCGGTTTCTCTACTGCTGTTCTCTCAGGCTATCAGTACCGGTATTAGTATATATAGCACTATTTTGCTGTATTGTATGTACAGATGTAGGTATAAAGCAGGTATTTCTGTATTTTAGTACCGGTACCGGCACCGGTACTGCTATAGGCCTACTGTGTAGCCTACCATTACCGTATTTAAATGGTAGGCTACACAGTAGGCCTCTAGCAGTACCGGTGCTGGTACCGGTACTAAAATACAGAAATACCTGCTTTATACCTACATCTGTACATACAATACAGCAAAATAGTGCTATATATACTAATACCGGTACTGATAGCCTGAGAGAACAGCAGTAGAGAAACCGGTAGCATGGAACCTAACATTAGACTTTTGGAGGACATAAAAAATAAAAAAAAAAGGACAAAAAAAGGATTTAAACGGACAATAAAAATTATTGCGATAAAAAATCACTGCCATTATAAATATAGCTAATGTACAGAGATTCCAGAGAACTGGTTTATTGTGTAACCAACGTGACTTATTACACACAATGTCACTATTATAGTATCTAATTGTTCTTGTTGTTAGGTTGCTAAGCAACATTCTTAGTTATTCTTTGTTCTGTTATCCTGGCTCGTTCCAGGGTTGCCACATGGCTCCCCCCAGCGAAGGGTACTGTAGCGAGGATGCCTGGAACCCGTAATAGTTTGGTTGTTTCACTGTGCGGCCAAAGCGTGAGAAGTGCTCTGATGGGGTTGTTTTGCGTGTTTGAGATGGTACCGATGTGTTTGGGGTTGGTGGAGGTTGTGATGCTATCTGGGATGGAGGCTTTGGAGTTGCAGCTGTCGGTGGTACACAATAGGCGACTTTGAGTCGGTCTACTGACACTGAGTCTTTTTTTCCGTTTATTTCTATGAGGAAATATTTGTCGCCAGCCTCTAACACTTTGAATGGTCCAGTGTAGGGTCTTTCAAGTGGTCCGTGGTGCTTGTCCACTCGGACATAAACGAACCCGGTCGAAGCTAAGTTGCTTGGGACATGTTTGGGGTGTTGTCCATGGAAGTTAACTGGTGGAGGGATTATCGACTGCATTGTTGTTTGAAAGTGATTGAGAAACTCATCCGTTGGAGTGGCATCACGAGAGCCGGGTTGAAGGAGCTCGCCGGGAAGGTGAAGATATGTACCATAGATTTCAGTTTCCACCTTCGCGCCACGCAGTTCTCATTCCGAGGAGAACGATTGGCAATTCATCCATCCATTGCGGGTTGGTAAGGCGAGCTTTAAGAGAAGCCTTAAGATGCCGGTGCATCCGTTCGGCCATTCCATTTGCCTGTGGGTGATACGCTGTAGTTGAGGAGGCAGAGACGCCGAGCAGTTTGTGTAGATTTGCCCAGAGTTTGGATGTGAACTGGGCACCACTGTCTGAGGTTAGATCTTCGGGTATGCCAAATCTGGAAATCCAGTTTCTGATAAATGCTTGGGCACAAGTCAACGAAGTGGCATTCTCCAGTGGAATTGCTTCAGGCCATCGTGTGAAACGATCGATGATTGTAAAGAGGTATGTGTAGGCTTCAGACACCGGAAAGGGACCGACGAGGTCGACGTGGATACTGCCAAATCGACGGTCAGGTTGAGGTCGAGTGGCAAGAGGTGCGTGTACGTGGTGCTGTACTTTTGATGCTTGGCACGAGTGGCATTCTCAGCACCATTTCCGAATATCTGATTACATCCTGTGCCATACAAACTTAGATGAAATTGCGCGTTGTGTTGGACAGAAACCGGCGTGTGCCAGATTGTGTATGGCGTCGAATACTCGTTTAGTCCATGTGGCCGGGACAAGGGGCCGATTGTTTCCAGTGGAAACATCGCATAGGACTGAGTAGTCGCCGAAGGATATGTCTTTGAGGCAGAGACCAGAGATTGCTGTGTGGTACGAGGCGATGTCTCCCGAGGAAGACTGGTCAGTTGCCAGCTGTTGATAGTTAATTGTTGGTAGGTAAATTGCTGAGACCGAGGGAGCTACTGCACATGAGAGTGCATCAGCATCAATGTTGTCAGGGCCTTTGATATGGCGAATATCAGTTGTGAATTCGGCAATGTATGACATATGTCGAGTTTGGCGTGGTGAACGATCAGTAGAGGCTGAGAAAGCGAAGGTAAGTGGCCTGTGATCAGTAAGTATGTGGAACCAGAAAGACCAAAATTCTGACAGTTAACTTTGAAAATCCTCAGCAAGTCTCTGATCGGATGAGCATAAGCTCAAAGGATGGTATGCTTGAGCATGTGGACGACTTCTGTTACCTGGGATCATGGATCCGGAAGTCAGGTGAGGACCTTCGAATACGTAAGGGAAAGGCATGGGCAGCCTTGAATAGGCTTTCCAGGATTTGGAAGTCACCTAGAATTAATCGGAAACTTAAGGTCCGTTTATTTAGAGCAGCAGTAGTTCCAGTACTCCTCTACGGGAGTCCATGCTGGGCTCTAACTGCTGAGGACACCAAATCTCTGGATGGCACATTCACAAGAATGCTACGCCGGGTACATTGTGTCAAGTACAATGCACACATCTCCAACCAGACACTATATAACATTGGAGGTGTCTCATTGGTTCCCCCAAGCTTGACACTAGAACAAAATCGCCTCCGCTTTGCAGGACATTGCTTTCGCCGTGAGGACCAGCCAGTGCATAATCTTGTACTTTGGCAGCCTCATGGAGTGAATAAGCATGGTGGACAGCCCATGACTTTTTTGAGACGCATCTTAAAGGACACTGGCCTTAAAGATGCGGATGATCTAGCAAATGTCATGGGTGATAGGCAGTTGTGGCGGTGCAATTTTGTTGACAAGCCGGCACAGCATTCTTAAAAATGCAGCTGCAATGCAGCATGCCGATCCTAGTAGTAGTATGTGGAACTTTCTACCCTCGACGAAGTGTTGGAAGTGTTTACTGGAGGTGTAGATAGCTAAAAGTTCACGGTCGAAAGTGCTGTACTTCGACTCAGCAGTGGTAAGCTTTCGGGAAAAATTGCCAGTGGTTGCCAAACTCCAGAGTTCTGTTGTTCCAGCTGTGCACCAACGGCAATGTCGGATGCATCGGTGCTGATCCTTGTATCGCTTGTACGGCTATGGTGTATGAGAAGGGTGGCGTTTGCGAGTGCTGATTTTGCGGCTTCAAAGGCGGACTGACAGTTTGTGGTCCAGAATATATCTTTACCTTTGCCCTTTGTTGCTTCGTGGAGTGCTGAAAGGGTGCTGGCAACATGCGGAATAAAGCGGTGATAATAATTTATCATTCCAAGGAAACGTTGGAGTGCAAGTTTTGATTCAGGTACTGGGTAGCCGAGGATGGCAGAAACTTTGGTTGGTAGTGGAGTAATGCCTGTGGCATTGATGTTGTGTCCTAGGTATGTGAGTTCTGCTGAACCGAAAACACACTTACTCCTATTTATTACCATCCCATTGTCGAGAAGGAGGCGGAAAACCTGTCTTAGGTGGTCTGCATGTTCCTCAGAGTTTGTACTAGCAACAAGGATGTTGTCTATGTCTAGGTAAACAAATGTGAAGGGAATGCCGTGTAGGATGCCATCCATGAGGCGCTGGAACGCCTGCGCGGCATTTTTCAGTCGAAATGGCATCCTGAGGAACTCATATAACCCGAAGGGTGTTATGATGGCAGTTTTAGCTACATCGTTGGTATGGACAGGGATGTGATGAAACCCTCGCACCAAGTCAATCTTTGAAAAAATAGTTGTGCCATCAAGACTGGCATTGAAGTCTTGTATGTGAGGGAATCCGTTGTGACATCATTTAGTCGGCGGAAGTCCCCACATGGGCGCCAGCCACCACCAGGTTTGGGGGCAATATGGAGGGGAAAGGACCAAGGCGAGTTGGATTGTCAAATGATACCGAGTTCCTCCATTTTGGCAAACTCTGTTTTGGCAATTTCCAACTTCTCAGCATCGAGACGCCGAGCTCGAGAGTGAAGTGGTGGTCCTTGGGTAAGGATATGGTGTTCTACACCATGTTTGTTTGTCGCATCTGCATAGAAGCGTGGTATCAAAAGTTCAGGGAACTCATCAATGATCTTGTCGAAAGGATTACCAGAGACGGAGTGGATGCCTGAGATAGATGGCTGTATGTGGGATTCCTTGGAAGGGATCGTTGTCAGCAGTTTCAAGTCAAGGAGGCGACGCCCAGTCATGTCAATTGTCAAGTGGTTCTCCGCAAAGAAATCTGCACCGAGGATAGGTTGTGAAACTTCAGCAAGGCGAAACTTGCGGATGAAGGATCGACGACCGAGTAGGAGAGGGATGTCCCGTGAACCCCAGGTGCGGATGATGGTTGAGTTTGCAGCTTCAAGTGGATCTGTACATGCGTTGTACCGCTTTTCATATGCAGATGCAGGGTAAACTGAGTAATCTGCACCACAGTCTACGAGGTAGTGGCGACCAGAGCAGCGGTCACAAACCGTCATCGTGTTTCTTTTCGTCGTTGGAGGGTGGCCAACTGTAGAGACGCCTAGTGGTCGGCCTTGGAGTTTCCCAGGGCTTTTGTGTACAGTTGTGAGGTGGTCAATGTTCGTACTAGTTTGCGTAGTGGGCAATCTCCTTGTTTACAGTTCCATGCTTTCTCTCCAAATTTTGCATGGTAGAAACAAAGGCTGTGTGTATTCGTTAGGTGAGGTGGGGCAAAACGGGCAGCATTGATGCTGGCTGAACCAAGTTCGAGACATCCAGCCTCGATAATGTGGTCTGCCTCTGTTGCTAGTTTTTCAAGGTCTGTAGTTCCAGATCCAGCAAGGATGCTACGCACTTCAGTGGGCATTTGGGCCATGAATAGAGCGCGAAAAATTGTCTCAGGGTCACTATTCAGGGAATGCATGTGTCGCAGCAGACCCGATGGTGTTCGGTCTCTAAGGCCAGATAATGACAGCAGTGCGTTGTCTCTCGCTGCTTGCGTTGTTCCAAATGCTTTTATCAGGGCAATCTTGAGAGCCTCATAGCGTTCATTAACGGGAGGATCGAGGATGAGGGCATGAACTTCTTTTGCGGTTGCATTATCAAGGGAAGCTACTAAATAGTTGAACTTGGTCTTGTCAGCAGTGATCGGTGGAGTCCGTGTCTCAAATTGCGCCTCCACTTGAGTGAACCAGATTTCTGGATCAGAGGTCCAAAAAGTAGGTAGTTTGACTGACACAGATGTGATTGTTTGAGTGGAATCGGTGATGGGTTGTGCCTGTGCTACGCCTTTGAGGGCCTGGGCGATGAGCAGAATGTCGTTGGGATCCATCTGTTGCTTCCCAGTGTGCAGGGTGTGTCAGCTAGTGAAAGTTCTTGATCGTCCTGGTCACCAGTTCAGTTCTCTGATCGGATGAGCATAAGCTCAAAGGATGGTATGCTTGAGCATGTGGACGACTTCTGTTACCTGGGATCATGGATCCGGAAGTCAGGTGAGGACCTTCGAATACGTAAGGGAAAGGCATGGGCAGCCTTGAATAGGCTTTCCAGGATTTGGAAGTCACCGAGAATTAATCGGAAACTTAAGGTCTGATTATTTAGAGCAGCAGTAGTTCCAGTACTCCTCTACGGGAGTCCATGCTGGGCTCTAACTGCTGAGGACACCAAATCTTTGGATGGCACATTCACAAGAATGCTACGCCGGGTTCATTGTGTCAAGTACAATGCCCACATCTCCAACCAGACACTATATAACATTGGAGGTGTCTCATTGGTTCCCCCAAGCTTGACACTAGAACAAAATCGCCTCCGCTTTGCAGGACATTGCTTTCGCCGTGAGGACCAGCCAGTGCATAATCTTGTACTTTGGCAGCCTCATGGAGTGAATAAGCATGGTGGACAGCCCATGACTTTCTTGAGACGCATCTTAAAGGACACTGGCCTTAAAGATGCGGATGATCTAGCAAATGTCATGGGTGATAGGGAGTTGTGGCGGTGCAATTTTGTTGACAAGCCGGCACAGCATTCTTAAAAATGCAGCTGCAATGCAGCATGCCGATCCTAGTAGCATCGTCCAGTCATCAGCGTGTAACATATTTTCAGCATTCTCAGACTGATGATAGGATCCAATGAGAGAGAGGGGGATACCCACTGCAATACAATAAACATCAGTTTGCATTTGTGTTCTCACAGAGGAGGATTTTGGTGAGATGGTTGTAATATATTTGTTTGCTTCCAGAATTTTTCCCTACCTTGGCTTCTGACCCATAAGTAATGATGAATGAAAACTCTTAATTTCCATGCAAATGGCCCTGAGGTTGTTCTTTGTACAAAAAATAAAGTATGTAATAACATATTATTCGCACTTAATTAGATTTCGTATAGTAGATTTAACACCATCCATGCTGGGCTCTAATTGCAGAGGATATCAAATCCTTAGATGGCACTTTCAAAAAAAATGCTCTGGGTTCATTGTTTAAAGTACAATGAGCACATCATCAAACTCTATACAACATTGGAGTTGTTTCATTAGTCGCCCCTAGCTTGACACTTCAACAGAACTGCCTCCACTTTGTAAGACATTGATTTCGCCATGAGGATCAGGCAGTGCATAATCTTGTGCTTTGGTGGCCTCGTAGAGTGAATAAGTATGATGGACAGCCTATTACTTTTTTGAGACGAATCTTAGAGGACACAAGCCTTGAATATGCGGATGATCCTGCAAATGTCATGGGTAACAGGGCGTTGTGGCAGTGTAATTTTGACGACAAGCCAGCACAGCATTCTTAATATATGTAATAGTATATAATGCAGATGCAATTCAGCATGCTGAAGTACTAGTAGCAGTTGTGTTTAGGTCATATATTCTGGGTCATTGAAATCAGAAACCTGCTACCGCCATCCAGCATAAAGGAGGTGCCACATGAGATTACATTAGACCCTCTTACCAAGGGCATAAACTTGTCATGAAATTAGGCCCAATTGGTTCTTTGTTAAGGACCCGTATACCCGGATGCTGGGGTGTCTCGCATGGCAGATGGTAATCCACAATAGCTGGTTAGAAGTAAACTCCACTCCAGACCTGCACATGGCAGCGCAAGGTATAAATAAGTGAGGAATATCGAGACTTATCACAAGTAAAAAATTATGCAAATAAATATATCTCAAGGAAAAATATTGTTAGTTTGAATATCGTTCAACATACTAATTACAAATATTGCAACCTGTAAAAGCTTTTGTGGGATAACTGATTCATTTGCTTTGCTAACCAGTTCCCCCCAGTCGCTGAATACTCTAAAAAGGGATATCTAGCTAGAATAATGCAAGCTACCGGCTGATTGGCTGATGGGCTGTACGAAGGTATCTGGGTTCTGTTCGATCGGCCAACCAGCTTAGGGAGGTTGCCTTAGCCCTGCTGTCCGTATCGGCCAATAGAATTTGAGTGGGCGTGGATTTTGACCTATCCCAGAGCTACTGAACTGAATTTTCCTATCTCACTGCTCATCCTCTGTGTTGGACGGGAGCTTCGGGGAATAAGGGTAGTTGGTATCCTCGTATAGTTATTCTAGTCATATGATTCTTTATATGATTCTGTTGTTGTGTTCCCTTTTTTCGCCATAACACCGGCTTTTGGGAAGAACTCTAGTAAAACTGCTTAAATTATCGAAAGTATAACTGTTATCTAATCAATCAACTTATCTGATCTAATTAACTCACTATTAATCATATTGTTTGTACTGTTATTTACCGTCAGTTATAAATTGTATCTATTTGTTGATGGAAATATTGCTCTTTGGAGAATACGGATAAATCACCCAAAATTCCCAATTTTCTTGATACACTACAGGTTAGAGAGACGGGCTATATATAACAATTGCGATTTATATTAATGTGGTGTGTATTGAATCTAATGTTATTTAGCAGACCCTACATGAGTCAATTGCTGCTCTCTTTATGTGTGATCAAATTTACTGACGGTCGGCAGAATAGTGTGCATGATTGTGATTGGTAACAAAGCATTTCCTAAAGAATGCGCCTTATACTTTAATCATAAGCAGTATCGTTGCGTTTAGTATAAGTCCTAGTTCTGTTTAAATAGATAGAGCGCCACGTCCTAAAGGAACTGTTAATATTTCCCGAAAGCCAATAATATCTGTCAGAAATTAATTAATAACGATCAATCGAATAATACAGTAGGTTTACACTGCAACCTTACACTGCAATAATAAAATTTAAGCAGCCGAATTCAGCCTCCCGGGTGTAGATCCATCGGGTGAATGATCGCGCATGGGCTGGCTTCGGGTAATGTTTTGTTTATTAGCATAAAATATTGTCGTATGCTAAAGGTGTTTTAATTAACTAAAAGACATATAAATTTTGGCAGGTTAAACTGCTAAAGGTCTTCAAAAGCGCGAACAATAACAGTTATCGATCTTATTGCAGTAAGCAATAAGGTTGCAAAATACCGTAGTGACCGGTAAACCTGAACCGGTACTTCTGTAGGTCAGGAGGCCCAACTGCCAGAACCGGTACTGCTGTAGGTCCGTAGGTCCAACTGACAGAACCGGTACTTCTGTAGGTCTGTAGGCCCAACTGTCCTAACCGGTACTGCTGTATAAGTACATTAATATTATTCGATTTTGATTATTGTATACCGGTAGGTCTCGATATTAAATCGGGGACGCCTGGTTTTTATTGGGATTTTACTTAGGTCTATTTCTGCAGTTTTATTTCCTAGTAAGTTAATATTGAGCTGAAGACGTGTAAGTCTGCTCAGATTGTTCAGAGAATTGTAGGCTGAACTGCTGTCTGACTGTTGTTGGGTTTGGAGAGATTACGGCGTGTGTAGAGTTTGTCTGATAAAGTGCCGTTAGTAAGTTGGGGCAGCCATATGCTGTAAGGTCAATCCCCTCTTAAAGAATAAGTCGTACTACCGTGTTAGAACGCATACTAACTAACTGTTTCAGAATCTGCATATACTGTAGTTTATTTAGGCTTGATCGTAGTCTGCCAGTGTTTTAGCCTGTGTTTGTTTGTGTGGTCTGTTCAGGTACCGTAATAGTTATTACTCAGATATTTTGTAGGCTGGATTGTTGTCTAGCTATTATTAGGACTGAAGAGATTGCTGTGTGTGTGGAGTTTGTCTGATAAAGTGCTGTTAGTAAGTTGGGGCAGCCACATGCTGTAAGGTCAATCCCCTCTTAAAGAATAAGTCGTACTACCGTGTTAGAACGCATACTAACTAACCATTTCAGAAGCTACACGTACGGTAGTTTATTTAGGCTTGGTGGTAGTCTGCCAGCGTTTGGTTTGTATTTTGTTTGAGTATTCTGTACGGGTAGCGTAATATTTATTATTCAGAGTTTATGCGATTATTCGCAACATTCATGTCCCCAAGTTTATCCCTACAGTAATTGTGCTTGTTATACATACCGTTATAGTTAAATTAACCCCGGTACTACACGGGCTGCTTGGCGTAGGACAAGACTGGTGACTTTGTGCTCTGGTCACTCCAGCAGATGCCGTGGTTCTTTTAACTGTTCAAGTATATTTAACTACTGATTATTTGTTGTACCGGTACTTGTACCTAATTTAGGGTTTAGTGTACAGTGCTTTCCGAAGTAATTAGTGTGTAGGCAGTATATTTGTGTTGTAAAGTGGTTGATAGGCACATTCGTTAGCTCTATTAACTTCTGGGTAGGAACAATCCGTGATACATAACGTAGTACCTATAGCGATACGGTTATAGGTCGTCAGGCGGTGGTATTTTCCTATCTGGACAGTACAGTATATTTACTACTACTTATTATTTCAAATACCGTAGTACCCTGTCCGTTGTAATAACCAGAAATCTAACCCTTTGTTAGGCTGGTTTTTAGACTTCCTGTAAAATTACCCTAAAAATTTCGTACGTCATATTTTGTTGTATTTTAATTAGAGAATTAATCTCACCCATATCGTAAGTAATTTGTAGTATTAAGTAACTTAAGTAAATTAGAATTATCAGTTTTAGTGTCTCGATAAGTAACACTTCACTGAGAGCGTACAGCTTCTGTGTAGTGACTCCCCCAGAAATAATAACATTTATTTCAAATATTGACAAACCCCTTTTTACACGGGTATATATCTATTATAAATCAACTCAAACGATTTATAAATAGTAGGCCTGCCATACAACAACTAGGTCTCAAAATCAGTTGGACTACTGCTTAAATAACGGTAATAAAGTAAGTTAAAGTAACCCAGTAACCCTAAAATATTCAGAAATTCAATTATTCTAAAATAATTGACATACCGGTATTTACCATAGGCTTATTATATTTATTTCTATAAATTTGAGCTAAAATCATACCGGTACTCTGTACTTGATTCTAGTCCATAATTATACTTATATATACTATAAGTGTAAGCTGTATACCGGTATTCACTATAGGCCTACTATATATTTATATATATTTGTGCTAAAATAATATACCGGTACTCTGTGACAAATCTAGTCTGTAATAATACTTATATATATTATAAGCATACCGGTATTCTAATATATTGTATACATATCACGTTACACTGAGTAACGGTATCGGTAATAAATCGCTAGGCTTGCGGTCATACTGAATTACCAGACTTGCTTTAACTGAAACTATAGTAGTAGACATTCAACTGTATAGCTAAACATGTCTGACACTCAGCAAAACCTGTCAGACAGTCTGATCGATACAACTATCTGTGACTCAGATAGGAGTGTGGAGCGATTAAGAAAGGAGTTCAGCTCACCTCCTACTGCAAAAAAGGTCATCCCTCCAGTAGTATCAGACCCTAGGCTAATCCACCATAGGTCCATCATAGGTACTCGGGCACAGGTCAAACGGAACCAAGAGGCAGTTGTCCTATCGCAGCAAAATCTTGGTCAAGAACCTACTTCCCAGCGACCCGATAGCTCCAGTAGTTCGGATACTGTAGAGCTGACCCCCGAACGCGGAGTGCAGATGGCTGCTACAGTCTACTCGGACCCCCTTCTTACCCTTCCTGCTGCAGTGCTAACTACTATATTCATTGCGGTAGAGGAACATCAAGCCGATTGGGCGAGGAATAAGCGAGCGACCCAAGATAATTATGCGGGATACGCCAGGGAAGAATTGAAGTCTATTGTCGAGTCACAATGGAACTTTCCCGGACTCGGACTCCCGTTGGATCTGTCCGAGGCTACTTGGGAAGATATACACAGGATGGGAGTGGCTAAAGATACAATGGATCCAGCTGTTTGGAAGAGGTCGGCAGCAGGATATGTGCAGGGATTCTTCGGCTCCTTGGAGCGATTGGAAGAACAACTGTTTCGACAACCTCAAGGACCTCAAGAGCAGGAAGAGCTGCTATACCAAATACGCGAAAGAACCCTACGCATACGACTAATCCTCTCAGCCTTTGAGGAAACTTCCAAAAGAAGACAGGACACGTCGCTGCAGGTTGCTGTCAAAACTTGGTTACATCGGGTAGATCTCAAAGTGCAGGAAACGGCCCAGTGGAAATCCCAGCTGGCTGAGAGATCACCCCATGAAGAACAAACTGATGTCACCCTTTCTCAAGCGGAAAGCGAAGAGACCGCCGAGAAGCCGCGAACTAGAGACGCTATCGACATTTATTTGTCCAACTATCAGCGATTCCTAGGAGACGAAGAGTTGAGGAGACGGCTGTCTGGACTTTCCCCTAATAGTGAAGGAACCAAGCTTGTGTTGGACTCAATCGATGCGGAAATGTTAGCTGCAAACCAAGCTGAATGTGATGAAAAACTCCGCCTCACTAGAGTCCGAGAAGAACAAGTAAAGAAAGAATGGATAGAGAAAAGAAAGGTGGCAGCAGCAGCGGCGGCAGAAGCAGAAGCCGAAAGAAAGGCGGCAGAAGCAGAAGCCGAAAGAAAGTCGGCAAAAGCAGAAGCCGAAAGAAAGGCGGCAGAAGCAGAAGCAGAAGCCGAAAGAAAGGCAGCAGAAGCAGAAGCAGAAGCAGAAAGAAAAGCAGCAGTGGCAGAAGCAGAAGCAGAAGCCGAAAGAAAGGCGGCAGAAGCAGAAGCAGAAAGAAAAGCAGCAGTGGCAGAAGCAGAACGTAGAGCTTCTGAGGAGACTATCCAATTGGAGTTGGAGAATCTGCAAGAGACGCAAGACAGTATAAATAAACAGTTTACTGCTAATCAAATGCAGATGATGAGAAAATCTACTCCCAAGCACCAGGGATACACATCCTCGGAGGAAGGCGAGACTACCGATCCTGAAGGCGGAGGAAATAGATCTCATCTAAGTAGGCGTAGAAAAACATCTTACCGTCGCAAATTGCCTGATTTGCCCCCAGCTGTTAGAAGACAGCTAGCTAGCACAGACTTGAGTAGTATGGAACCTACAGCCCAAAGTATTAAGGTCCAAAGACTCTCTACAATAGTTGATGAGCCTGAGATAATTAGGCCTGTCGTTCCAAAAGTCACTTCTGTGTTAGAGACCCCTGTACTTCCAGAGCTTAACTCTAAATTCCCTTTACATAGTACTACACTGCCTGTACCCGGTGGAACAGTCCAAGAGAATATCCCTGTCCAGATAGCAGAGAGAGAAATCAAAAATTTGTCTCCCGTCGTCCCGCGTCAGCCCGCTACTATGTTGGCGACTCCCGCTTCGGCGGTTGAGTGGGTGGAAGAGGGACGGCGGGGGATGAATCTCCTGCTAGGACAGATGCAGGAGACTGTCCACCAACTTAAGGGAACAGTGAGGGAAGGTAGAGCAGAGTTGCAAGAAGTGCAGCAAAGTATCGCGCTAGAACGCGACAAATTAGTCTATATACAAAAGGGCATACCAATACCCCCTGTAACATTGTGTCAACCTGTTAGGTCTGAAGTATTACATGCGCAAGGTGTGGAGCCTACACGCATCTATACTGCTAGTGAAGTTGAAACTCCTATAACAAACCCTATTAAGGGTGATTATAGACCTGTTATTAATGATATTCCCTATAGACCTGATAATGATCCGAGAAATTTATATACCGATAATTCGATATTAAATAACACGATGGCCCAAGAAAGCTTTACGCGTCAGATGGCTAGAACAGAAGCCCGTCAAGCGGTCAAAGTGGGAGAGATCGTCAAATTCAATGGAGATGAGATGAAATGGTTACCTTTCAACGAATATTACAAAGATAGCATACAGAACTCTGTACTATCTAACGGAGAGAAACTTAGATTCCTCATCAAGTGCTTGGAAGGACCTCCCAAGTTAATGGCGTTAAAGTTTATTGGACATCCAGATGGATTAAGACAAGTTTGGGATACATTAAACATCAGGTATGGTAACAAGGATAACATAGCTAAGTATTTGTATGCAAAATTAGTAGCCCCCCGACACTTCCTTAGTAGCGGGATTATAGAGTTTTCCGATGAAATTCAAGAGATCTGTAGACAACTGGACTGGTTAGGTAAGTCGCATGAATATCAGAGTTCCATGGTTATTGGAGCCGTAGTCTCCACTTTACCAAAGGGTGGAGTATGTACACGCTGGGACAAGAAAGTGTTGTACATGAATGAACAACAACGACGAAGTCCTACCATGGCTGATCTCATGTCTTTCTTAGATAGTGAAGTAAAATTACAACTCATAAGGCAGTCCAGAGAGAAAACATCGGAAAATAAGGTAAGTGAGAAACCCGTTTCTAGGAGAAGGATAATACCAGTGTGTTATATTGACGACGGCGAAAGCCAAGCTTCTCAAGAAGAGGACAGCGGGAAAGACACAGCAAAATCTTACTATGACAACAAGAACTATAAAGACGTAAGTAAATACAAGTCTCGAACCAGTGACAGGAGAGAACAGGTAACAACAACTCCTCCTACGTCTCCTAAGAGAATTCACGGAAGAAAGCCCGAAGAAAGAACGAGAGTGCAGAACGTTAACCAAGTTAAGGTGAGTAACATCAAACCAAAATGTGCGCTGTGCGACGGGCCCCACCGTTTGAGTGTGTGTGCTGAATTTCTAAAGAAATCCCTTGTAGACAGACGTACAGTCCTGTGGAATAAGCGGTTATGCTATAATTGCCTCAGATCAGGACACCAACGGCGAACCTGTTACTCCGACATAAAGTGTGCAAAGTGTGGCGCGAAACATCACATCTTGTTACACAGTGAGTTCGAACGAGACAGACAGAGTCAGGTAAGTGAGCCCGAACTACATGTCCAATTTAGTGACGTAAACGACACTGATCAAGAGTCTGAGATGGAAGGATTCTATACTGACGAATTCTCCGACGCCAATGAATCCTGTTATCTAATAAATACCGCAGTGTATCGAGCACTTACTTACGAAAAGGACATCAACGATGAGTTTCCCCCAACTACTTTCGCCAAACAACCATCTTGGAAAGCTCCAGCTTCCAACGTAGGAATCAGAGAATTTCCTGTAGTTCAGGTAAGAGTTCACGGTCTTAACAAAAGCTACATAGTGAACGCCCTCCTTGACTCCGGCAGCACAGGAACATTCATCGATCAAGAACTAGCTGAAGATATCTTTGCTGGACAACCCAAGTTCCGGACTAAATTGAATATGTCAGGAATTATACAGGTTTGGAAATCTACCCTAACGGCAGATTACTATGTAGGTGTGTTGTCCACCCCCCAGGATAAGTTAGGAACACAAGGCATAAGGTCAATAAAAATGGTGGCTATAAAGAACTTTGCTACTACTCAAGCAGACCTTTATAATTGGGACGAAGATGAGAGCATCCAACATCTTAAGATACCTCGATTCCAGACAGATTATCCTGGAGTGCAAATACTCATCGGCCAAAACGCGCACGAGGCGCTCGAAACATTAGAGAAACGGCCTGCTCAACCACAGCCACTGCAAACCTATGCGGTAAGAACTAGAGTAGGTTGGTACTTTACTGGCCCTTCCCGTAGAACTCTCGAAGAGAGAATGCCACACGAACAAATATATCAAGTAAACGATTGGGAAGTGGAAAGCAGTGAGGTGGACGATCCAACTGAGGGAACACCATACTCCTCAGATAATGACGATATTAACTCCAATGTAGATCAATGGAGACATTGCCTTGGGATGATTAATCCAGCCGACATCGCTTCCAGAGGAGCAACTCCTCAAGAACTGATAGATACTCCAGGCTGGTTAGGTGGATCCGACTCCTTAAGTAAAGAAGAAGAAGAATGGCCTCCTCATCTTACCCCGGCGGAGATTAGACAGGCCAAGGGAGCGGAGAAAGTAACACAGCAACTCAATCGCCCAGCTGGTCGTTTATGTTTACTGGAAAAAGACCGAAAACTGTCCGGAAACTATGGAAGGCAAGATACTCTTCCTACGACCACTTCCCTACCCTAATCCGACAAATATCTAGGGACTCTATAACGTAATAACATATGGAGTGGGCGTGGGACTATATCATTTTATATTTGTTTTTATTTTATATTTATGTATGTATTATTATGTAATTTTATTATAATCGTTTTCTTTAATTTTATTTAGTAGAATGTTATTTTAGTGATTACTTAGTAGATTAGTGCAATATATTAGTGTTTATTACGTACGTAATTACTTATAATATATATTTAGTGCGATGGCAAGAAATAATTATTTTCTCTTTCCTTACTGTCCGTATTATATTATAAATGCGAGACTATAGTAAGATGACATGTCAGTACTTCTTAAAGTACAATAAAGCCACTACTATATTTAAGTATTATTGGTAGGCAGAGTATTAGGAATGCAAAGTTCAGATCCTCGTGTCTCGGCTGAACCAAGCTCTGGGTAGACCTTGGAAACGACTTGCCTCTTCACACTGACATTGCTTCGTGCGATATTGCTCTTCTACCTTATAACAAATAATACATATAGTAGCGTGATGTCCCTCTAACAGTAGCGTAAATCGCAAATAAATCTGTTAAACTTTTTGACCATCTGTAATTCTAGTCGATTAAGATATCGTGGCACCCACCGATATACTTGAAAGACAAATTCTAGAATCAGTGGTTAACGTCCCCAGACAAGTTCTGGAATAAATCGGTGCTCATCCTAAATATTAATTTAATATTTATTAAAATCTGTAAAATCCCGATCCTTTAAAATTTCTAGTCAATTAAGATATCGCAGTATTTACCGATATTCTTAGAAGGACTATTTTCTAGAATTAAGGATCCTAAGTCCCCAGATATGCTCTGGAATAAAATTTGTGTCAATTTAACATCAAATAATAAAATTCACGGGAATAAATTTAAATTCATATTCAAATGAATTTTATAAATTGTCATTTTTGTGCAATTTATAACATTCCCAAAATTCAAGTAATTAATAGATCATGGGAGCGGAGATTCATATTGAGTGTACTAGAGTGCGAGAATCTCCAACATATAGTCAATAGCCGATAAAATTTATAAAATCATGCATAAAGAGGATATTGACAATTAAAGAATTACTATTAAATAGCATCCCAGATCTGTATGCATGAGAATTACCCTAATTCTACCGCTAGTTTTCCATAATGTCACCATGGCAACACCCACGCTAGAATTAGAAGCAAGTTAAAGGAACAATAAAAAGCTTGCCCCATTGCGTAGCATAAGAGTATACATAGCGCACTATTAGTATCCAAGGATACATAGTAATAACGTGACATTCTGGAAGACACTGATTAACGGACAAATGGCCTGCATGTGTGCAGTAAGTAATGATTGTATGGAATTTGTGCGTTTATAGGTGAATGTTACTACTAAAGTGTGTTTACAGTAGCTAATCGCAATTGTAAAGTAGCCCTAACTCTACCGAGATAACCTCAAGTGGATTCAAGCCTTTGGGACGGACAGTGGTGGGACTTGTGCCGGTTATCGTTGTCGCGCTGTTGCTACATGTTGGCGTAAACACCGCGACGACGGTACATCGGCGCTGAGAAACCCACTGTCCGGGGGCAAAGACTAGTAGGCAGCGACGCCCACTTGCCTAAATATTGACTCATACTAATATTAATAAACTCAGATAGCAGATATGACGGAATTAATAGAAGATGATCTTGGTATCAGGGAACGATATACTCTACCTTTACAAGCATTTGTGGATAGCTTGATACGCGGTGAAGCCGATCCAACCATTACGGAGGACGATGGTCGTTATATCGAACCGCCGATGTCCCAAAATCAACTTACGCGTGAATTGGACTATCGAAAATTAACCGCTCGCTATACGCATCGTAATGGTACGTATATGGACTTCCTAACTACCGGCCATCCTATCGATTTACATGATACGGACGATGTATACACCGAAAGGGAAATGGTTCTATTTAAATATCATACCCAGCGGAGTCGTAACGATAAACCGAGAATAGATCACGAAAATTATATTCGTAACAGACTGGGAAGACGAACCAGTATGCCTAGAATCTGAAGAGATTCAGCCTATCGCGCCCGGAACAACGACAATGATTACCTCCTAGAATGGTATCAAGGTCCACAGTGTCTCACTGCGTACGATTATCGCCATGCCAACTATGTTTCTCGGCAACGTTGTCGGTTATGCGCATCGAGAGACCATGTTACGCCCATGGACACAAACGTCCGCTGTTCCTATTTCCACGAACAACCGACGATGGAAATTTATTGCGCGTATTACGGACTCAATAACTTGCACATTTTTGCGGTTTGCCCTCAATTTATGACTCAATGTCACCATTGTCAACTAAAGGGACGCGCCAGTTTCGATTGCCCTTTTTAGTCACGATTTGGAAGGCGTAGATGAAATGATCACACTACGTTACATCAGAGCTTGGGAAGCGAACGCTGATTTACATTGTGATTCGCGCCATCGTTATTATCCTGGACGCGCTTACGAAGGAGTTTATGCGTTCCATCCTTATCTATTCGCTTCTGTCGAACAGAAATCACGCATATCAAGTTATGAACTACTGAAGCGCGTTGGAGAATGTATTTCAACTAAATATGTACGCAAATTTCTCAGGAGCATTAATCCGAGTGACATCTATTCTTACAACTTAATAAACTTTATCCGTCAAGACCCTGCCTATGGAGACTTATTTGTCAACTCACACCCCGAGTTACAGGAAGTATATCGACGGCCTCACGAGTACCGAGCCCGCGAACGCGAGTTGGAAAGAACCATTAAACCAAGGAAGTTTTTAACTGCCTATGGTCCACCCACGGCCCTCGTTCAGACCACTCGTAAAGGACCCGTAAGAGCGGCTGTCTTGAAACGAGCTCTCAAAGCCGTTAGACCCCTCTCCCCGGACGTTGATGTCAATCAACCCGGTACTTCGACCGGCGGATATACCGATCGTAATCCCATACCTTCTGATGCAATCATATTGCACCCTTCACCCAAGAGTTATAGCCCTCCTCGTAAAGTGGCTCGCCCCAAAGAGAAAAGGACTCTTGCTAGCTTTAAAAAACTGCGTAAACGCCGTCCGCGCAAGAAAGACTAACTGTTTAGAGTATTTTTATATTTTAGAAACTGTGATTTTGTATATTTTATAGACTTAAATCCCATTTTCTGGGAGCGGTGTAAAAGCTTTTGTGGGATAACTGATTCATTTGCTTTGCTAACCAGTTCCCCCCAGTCGCTGAATACTCTAAAAAGGGATATCTAGCTAGAATAATGCAAGCTACCGGCTGATTGGCTGATGGGCTGTACGAAGGTATCTGGGTTCTGTTCGATCGGCCAACCAGCTTAGGGAGGTTGCCTTAGCCCTGCTGTCCGTATTGGCCAATAGAATTTGAGTGGGCGTGGATTTTGACCTATCCCAGAGCTACTGAACTGAATTTTCCTATCTCACTGCTCATCCTCTGTGTTGGACGGGAGCTTCGGGGAATAAGGGTAGTTGGTATCCTCGTATAGTTATTCTAGTCATATGATTCTTTATATGATTCTGTTGTTGTGTTCCCATTTTTCGCCATAACACCGGCTTTTGGGAAGAACTCTAGTAAAACTGCTTAAATTATCGAAAGTATAACTGTTATCTAATCAATCAACTTATCTGATCTAATTAACTCACTATTAATCATATTGTTTGTACTGTTATTTACCGTCAGTTATTAATTGTATCTATTTGTTGATGGAAATATTGCTCTTTGGAGAATACGGATAAATCACCCAAAATTCCCAATTTTCTTGATACACTACAGGTTAGAGAGACGGGCTATATATAACAATTGCGATTTATATTAATGTGGTGTGTATTGAATCTAATGTTATTTAGCAGACCCTACATGAGTCAATTGCTGCTCTCTTTATGTGTGATCAAATTTACTGACGGTCGGCAGAATAGTGTGCATGATTGTGATTTGTAACAAAGCATTTCCTAAAGAATGCGCCTTATACTTTAATCATAAGCAGTATCGTTGCGTTTAGTATAAGTCCTAGTTCTGTTTAAATAGATAGAGCGCCACGTCCTAAAGGAACTGTTAATATTTCCCGAAAGCCAATAATATCTGTCAGAAATTAATTAATAACGATCAATCGAATAATACAGTAGGTTTACACTGCAACCTTACACTGCAATAATAAAATTTAAGCAGCCGAATTCAGCCTCCCGGGTGTAGATCCATCGGGTGAATGATCGCGCATGGGCTGGCTTCGGGTAATGTTTTGTTTATTAGCATAAAATATTGTCGTATGCTAAAGGTGTTTTAATTAACTAAAAGACATATAAATTTTGGCAGGTTAAACTGCTAAAGGTCTTCAAAAGCGCGAACACAACCACATCCTACATTCGCTCAAACAGCAATCGAAAAGTTCAGAGGAGGCATGCCAAGTGAAACATAAACCACTCGAGTCATGCTACATACACTTCACCCCACTCAAGTTTGGGTCGAATAGGCGAAAATTGAGGACTTCCTCAAATATCTTGCTGAAACAGTCATGTCAAGGCACGTGAGGATAAAGCAGCATAGACTAGGAGTGGTTATTAAGGCATCAGTTTGGACTGCTGAGAGAGGCTTTACTGTGCGTTCAGGGTGAAAGGAGACTGGATTGGCATCGGTTTGAGAGATAGGGCTGGTGTGAGAGATCTTGACTCTGACTTGTATTTTATGCGGGAATCTTCTTGAAGCTTCTTACTTAAATTTGATTGTTATTATTGTATGGTTTATTTATTTCTGTATAATTATTACGATATGATATGATATGATATAAGATAATATGATATGAGAATGTTAGTCATTCAATTAAAAATTAAAAATATAACCTTGAAATGCAGTACTGCTTGTACCTACTTGAATAATTCCCATGGTACTATAGTACCTACTTGAATAATTCCCATTGTCCTGTAGCTACAAATATTGCATTGATATTGTTATCCATTCCACTCCAAACCGACAAATCTGGTATAGAATCATGGACTCGAATCATTCGATCTTCAAGTCTCCAAGATTGAAATACTATTATTCCCTAAGAAACACAGTGAAGATAACGAATTATAAAAGAAAAGCAAATTATGTAAAAATACCTCCTGCATACAAAAATGCCACAAACAAAAATGCAACCAAGATGATGTCCATAATCAGTTAACAGCTCCAATGTGTGCCAGTCGTTCGGAAACAGAGGGGGGGGGGGGGGGGTCGATGGAGCTTCAGGTCTTCCTTGTGACATAGGCATTGGGGGAGGGGTGGGTGGCTTTCAACCAACAGAAACAGGCATGGATCTACATCAGGTTGGTCAACCTTGACTCTGGGTCTCATGTGAGTCAGCCCACCCCGCAAGCTCAGTACTCGAGTCGGCTGAAGACGAAAATAAGTGGCTCTACTCGAAAGAAGTCTGGTCTCAGCACGGCGACTTTTCGCCATTTGTCGTATAATGCGATGGGGTCTTGGCTCCCCTTCAAGACGTTGGAAGTGAAACTTCACCAGTGGTGGATAAGGCCCTACAATATCCTGATGGGTTGGTCTTAGAAACAGGGCTTCTTACTGTCTCAGGGGATCGTGGACGAAGTGGAGAAGCTGATTCGGATTGGAAGATGGTGCAGCATTGCCAGGGAATTCCCCATAAACAGTCAAGGCCGGTTTATGCAGATAATGTTGTTTGGTGCTTCGGTACCAGTACCAATGCTCTTTGAATATGGAATATACTTTATAATTGAAGCCTTTTTAACTCATTAACGAATTTCCTTTTCTATCATGGTTAATAATAGTAATTAAATATATTTTTACTAGTGATGGACCTAGAAGGCCCGATAAGGAACTGACTGACCTTTTATTTCATAAAAACAATCATCTGGTAGCAGTTACAAATTTAAGTTCATCTGTTACAAATCTGAGTTTCTAGTTACAAAGCTCAGAGTCCTGTAACAAATTGGAGTTCCAGGTTACAAATCTGAGGACCTGGTTACGAAATGGCGTTCCCAGTTAGCAATTTGAGTACCTGATTATAAATTTGTGTTCCAGTATGATTGGTTACAAATATGAGCACCATGTCTCAACTTGATGTCCCTGGTATTAGTAAACAGTGGAATTTCAATTTAGAGCTTATTTTAATTTATAATGTTTTTGTCTACGGAATTATATTGAAATTTACCATATCATTATTGTTTTTTCCTCCACAAACATAGGAGCTACCATGAGGTAGCTTTTTGTGTGTTCATGAAAGTAGCCGAGGTTTACTGGAGTTCGGGTCGAGTTTACCAGCCACAGCCGAATCATCTTCTTGTTTTACAGTAGAGGGGGTTTCCAGAGGTTGTGGATGAGGGGGGGGGGGATTCCTATGGAATACTCTAGCATTGCGAGAGGGTCGTCCTGAGTGGTTCCTTCCTCGCTGAATAGAACTTTGTTGGTCCCACGAACGATTAAGATACTGTGCCCCCTGTAACAATGAAAAGAAACAGGGAGCATCTGTTCCACAACTGGCAGGCATTCCACAACGTGGCTGACCAGTTTAAAGAATTAAACGCATTCGTTGCGTCGACGAGTTGAACCCCCCAGCCATCCTCACTCCGCTCCTCGAACAGTTCTGCTATCATGTGGACAGCGGCCTCGACTCCAGCTGATGTGCCAATGAATAGCTGTTCTGCGCTGCAAATGGCCATTACATTGTCCCCCATCACTTCAGCCATAGACCAAACCAGGTGAGAATTCGATGCAAACACTACCCGATGCCGATTGGACAGACCCCTGGGAACTTGTCCAGGGCTATCAGCTGACATGACATCAGGGCGCGCTCTGACTCCCATAGATCAATGGTGTTTGCCAGGGAGTGCCTACCCATGCAACTGCATTGCTAAGGCATTCACTATGGGGACCATATTGGAGGAGGTAGTCACCCCAGTGGGTTGAGTCAGAACCAGCTGGCCCAGCGCCTCCATGCAGTCTAAGAGCAGCTAACTCGATGTGGGAGGCTGTAACATCTGTGTCCACCCGATCTGGGAGTTTGTCTTCTGGTTGGAGTAAAGATTCTGAAATGGGTGGAGCTGCACGGGGGTGCTTGGCTCGCAAGATCTCCAGGACATTGACCTTTTGGCCTTCTATTTCGACTTCATCATGTGGGTCTAGCAAATCCCCAGTCTCTCGACTCATCACCAAATGCACTGCACTGCGGACCTTCCCTATCAGCATTAGCCATGTGAAGATGTGGACAGTGTATTCTTTATCCTCCCCAACAGGCTTGTGATTGGCCCGTTTCCCTAACCCGAACATGAGGGAACAGCACTCCGCCTCGCATAGCAGCACTTCAAGGTTCCCAGAGCGCCATAACTCCAACCTTCAGGATAAGAAGGCTCCGAATATCTGCTGCCTTTACTACTTTAGGGTCCCTATGGAGTAGCAGAGAATCCGCAAGCAAGATTCGCTCAAAATGTGCATTGGTGGCGTTGTGTTTTAATGCCGATGTGAAGGCTGTATTCTCCCCAGACAGTAGCTCTAGTACATCCCACAGCTCCATCTGGCTGTCTGTATTCAATGTTCCGAATGGGATCGAAAGATTACAGTACCTTATCAGTATGTAAACATCGTTTTGCTCAAAGAAAGAAAGATAGATGAAGTGGAAACCTTTTGCCTTTATATAAAGTACAACTTTGTATAGTTTTCCTTGTATGGTGGAAGGAGTTTCAAATGAGATCCTTACATAATGTATATCTAAATACTCTTAAACAAAGTAATAATATATACACCAGTCCCTAGTACGTTTGAGTTTCACTGTTGTGATGTCAACATCTACTGAGGGGGGGATGTTGTGGAACAGAATATGTACTAGGTTGGGCGGGAGAGGAAGCAATGTCACATAACTTCAAATTGACACGAGATTGGAAAAGTTGTTAAGTTTTTAAAAGTGGTAGTGGAAGCGGACTAGGAAGCGGCATTGTTTTAGCTATTTAAAAAATTACTTGAAACAACTACAATTTAGTGCAGTAAGTAGTTAAGTATAGTCATTAGTCAGTATATGTTTTATAAGCTTTTGAGAAGGATGGTATTGATTTTTTCATTCGTAAATTATGTTTAATGTCGTTCCAAATTGAAGGGCCAATGAAAACTCATTGACTGTTGGGCTACATTAATTCTGACATGAGGGAGATGAAACTTATTTTTAGTTGTAGATCTTTTTGCATAATTGTGCATAGCTGATGATTTGTGAAATTGATGGCCAAGTTCGGATTTAGGGTTTATTGTGCCATTATTTATGTTGCATATGAACAAATCAGTATTGTATTTGATTTGCAAATCAAGAGGAAGAATATGAAAAGATTGATACAACAGAAAGGAAATCTTGCCAATGACTGAATGTGATGCATCTAATGATTTTTTTAATTGTTACTCTAAGAGGTGTTAGGGTAGAAACATAGGTTCCTCCCTACAGTTTGTAGAAGTCATATCTACAAGTGATTGATCTATGTTTCTGCGATTGACGTATAAATGAATTATCCCTCATCAGATGATATAGTGTTATTAGTAACAATAGATTAAAACTATTTTAAAGTTAAGTTCAATTACCTGTGAGACATCAAGAATTGATGTAATAGTATTGTCCATATACTGGCATGTAGAGGCGAACGAATAATTCCCAGGTTTGACGAAAATTTTATTACTTTGCGTTAAACCATCTTCGACACCATCATTCCTGTCCCCTATATACAGTATCCATGTTCCACTGTGTACACTGCAAAATAATATTATATAATAAAATTTTACAATTTGAAATCAAAATTAAGATATTAATATATTTGATCTCAAAGTGTCATATTTATATATATAGATTAAAAACCTTCCACAACCTAGAGAGTTGTTCAACGCTTGGAATGATATAGCCCGATTGGATGAATTTGAACTTATATTTTGCTTTATTTTACTTTTACTTTACTATTTTACTTTACTTTATTATTTTGCTTTACATTAGATTTCGTTATTATTTTAAATTATATTGTTAAATAATTATAACTTTTGTTTCTTGAATAATTGATGGGCACCCATACCCATAAACGTAAACTACATAATGTAAACATAAACCTATAATCATCCCAACACTACTGTTTGGTTTCCCCCTGGACACGGTTGATGAGGAAACCGTTCACCTTCCTACATGATACGGAGGGATAGGATTGAGGGACCCACTCGCTCGAAAGACTTTTTCCGCAAGGGCTGCCCCCACCAATGGGACATCGGTAGTCATTGAGGCAATCCGGTAGGGTGAACCCCTCCTCGTGGTGGACCAGAATTCCAAGTTATGGCCCTAAGGCTGGTAGCACCCTAAAGGCCAGCCGCAGTACCCAGGACGCGGACTACAAGTCCAAAATGGAGGAGTCCGTGGCCTCCCTCCCACCCAGTCGCCATCGAACTGTAGAACGGGCCATTATGAACAACACTGGTGGCTGGCTCACAGCCCAACCATCAGCCATGGATCACACAGATTTAAGCCCCAACGAGTTCCGCAACAGTCTCGCCCTTCACTACGGCTTGGTTCCACCAGGTCTCCCAACCAAATCCGTGGGCTACGGTGGCCACTTTACAACTACGCACGCCCGCAGCTGCAAGTCAGGAGGCCTCGTCATCAACCGCCATGACGAGCTGTGAGAGGTCTGCGGCGAACTACTGGTTTCAACGTTTGGTGCATCCAGTGTAGAGCGTGAGGTCACTCTCTCTCGTGGTCATCTGGACGTGGAGGGTCGAGGGGTGGGTGGGGTCAGCACAGACCTGGTCAGCCGGGGAGTTTGGTCCAATCAGCAGTTAGCGTCATTCGACAATGCGGTTATTATCCCTGACGCTACCTCGTACATTCAAACCAACTGGTCAATGGAATCCCTCCTCGAATAGCGGGCGTGCCAGAACAAGGCACATTATCAGTCAGTGTGTGAAGATCGACGGATGGCCTTCACACCGCTGGTGTGGGTGCCACAGATGGTGTCGTGTGTGCTGAGGCCACAATTCTCATCAGACATCTCGCATAAGTGCTGGTGGCAAGGCGGGAGACCATGCGAAATCGCGGCTATGCCTGTATCTTGGGTGCTGTCTGGCGGAAACTGCAGTTTGCACTACTCCAGTCATGTCCGCTCTTCCTCCGTGGGGGTCGGCAGTCTTGGCGAGGACTCGGATTCGGAGATGGGACTGGGATCTGGGGTGGATAACTAATACGGTTAATTGTAACTCTCAAAGATTATTTAACTGCTAACAGTATCTAATAACTACGTATCTAAGTTAA
>JAUCBJ010008491.1:0-14757 GCA_032718475.1 Nemertoderma westbladi | reverse complement strand
GCATTTTGCTAATGTCCAACCTTAGATGCCCCTTAATGCACTGACATTATCCTAATTTGAAACTCAATTATCGACTTAGTGAGTGTTGACACCTTCAAAACAAGGGTAGGGCGATAGAATTTTGAGTAATTAAACAAATAATGCTGCACCTAAAATGTAAGTATATATTTATTACGAAATAAAAATAGTTTGACAAAAAAAAAATTCTGACACCTATGTCGGCTTGTCGACAGATTTGCGCCGCCACAACTCACTATTATCCCCCTTCACATTCGCGAGATTATCCCCATCTTCAAAGCCAGTGGTCCTTTAAGAGGAGGCGTCTAAAGAAAATCGGGGTCTATCCAGATCCACCATCTTATTGTCTCAATGAGCCTGAAAAAGCATAAGATTGTGCACAAGCTGTTCCACGCGGCGAAATAATTATCCTGCAAAGCGGAGGCGGTTCTGTTCAAGTCTCAAGCTTAGGGGATCAATAATTGGATACATCCAATACTATATAGTGGCTGGTTGTAGATGTGTGCATTGTACTTGACACAGTGAACCAGGCCATGGAATCATCAAGCAGCCCATCATTGGCTCCCGTATAGGAGGAGTATGCCACAATTATGAACAAGAATGGTGCAAGTGTGTCTCCCTGGAGGACGCCCCATAACACTTCAAATGGTTCTGTGTCACCGTCAACAGTAGACACAAATGTTGTCGAACCATCGTATACTGATCTGATTGCTGCAATAATTTCATCAGGAATCCCATATAATGAAAGTATGCTGCACATACGTGAGCGAGAGACTGAATCAAAGACCTTGAAGAGGTCAACAAAGATACAGCCAGATGCCTGTCTTTCTTTTTTGATAACTCTTCAATTATCCGTCTAAGTGCCAAAATGGGCTCCATGGTCCCCCGACCTTTACGGAACCCATTCTGATTTCCACGGAGCAGTCTCTCAATGGGATCTCTGATACGATTTAATTGCTTATTTAGAACTTATTCACTTTCTTGAGAAGCTTCTTAAAGGACACTGGCCTTTCTTGCGAAAGTCATGGTGTTGTTGAAGCGTAATTTTGTTGAAAATCACATACATGCAGTTAGAAGTCCGTTAGAAGTCTAATGGTTGTGTTTTCTGGTTCTGGTGTTTTGAAATGTTCACTGGTGATTATAAACTATTTATTGCACCGTAATTTTTTATGGCATCAAGAAAAGCCAAACTAATTAAAAAATAACATTTAAATAAAGTCCACCATAATTTGTTGTCATTATCAACGTACCAAATACCAACGTGGGGTCTATACCAAAGTTTAAGTTAATCTGTTTGCCTTCTAACCGTGTTCTTCAACTGATTGAATACAAATAGCGATAGGCCTACGCCCGAGATGTTTGAGAATTATTGGAAGATGAGATTAATCTGTAAGTGTATTTGTATCGTTGCAGTTGTTATTTTGAACTTGGGCTTTATTGTAAGCGAATCGTTTATCATTAATTATAGAGATGGTTCGTCTATAAAGTTAGAAGGTAAGTTAATTCAAGTTCTAGAAACAATTATATTTGTACTGTTGTCTAGAATGTCTGCTGTTATACTAACCAATGTGGTGTCAGTCAGTCAGTCAGTCAGTCACAACCACTGAATAGAGACACAATCGAATATGCCAATTTAATAATTGTTAATTACAGCTACTTACAGTTACATGATCGATTAATGATGGCTGCTGTATTGTATCAATAATGGCAAACCCATTTAGTTGCAATTATAAACACTTTGGGATGTTTATTATATATATTTTTTATGCAGATACGATATATATAGGGAGGCCTATGTACATTGTCAGTTGTTAGATGTTCGACCTATTTCATTATTAATTTTATTATATTTTCTTTCCAGGAGAGGCGCCAGTGAAAGTATCAATCGTACCGGATCACTGGAGGTCATCGGCTCTCATATACAATAATGAATATAAAATAACAATGAAAGAAAGAGTCGGGTGTGATTACAACCGCACCGAAAGTAGCAAGTGAGTCACTACTGCACTCTAGGGTCGCAACAACGCCCTGAGCTTACTCTACAACCGCACTGAACGTAGCAAGTGAGTCACTACTGCACTCTAGGGTTGCAACAGAGCCCTGAGCTTACTCTACAACCGCATCGAACGTAGCAAGTGAGTCACTACTGCACTCTAGGGTTGCAACAAGGCCCTGAGCTTACTCTACAACCGCACCGAACGTAGCAAGTGAGTCACTACTACACTCTAGGGTTGCAACAGAGCCCTGAGCTTACTCTACAACCACACCGAACGTAGGAAGCACTGCACTCTAGGGTTGCCACAGAGCCCTGAGCTTACTCTACAACAGCAACGAACGTAGCAAGTGAGTCACTACTAGGATCGGCATGCTGCATTGCAGCTGCATTTTTAAGAATGCTGTGCCGGCTTATCGACAAAATTGCACCGCCACAACTCCCTATCACCCATGGCATTTGCTAGATCATCCGCATCTTCAAGGCCAGTGTCCTTTAAGATGCGTCTCAAGAAAGTCATGGGCTGTCCACCATGCTTATTCACTCCATGAGGCTGCCAAAGTACAAGATTATGCACTGGCTGGTCCTCACGGCGAAAGCAATGTCCTGCAAAGCGGAGGCGATTTTGTTCTAGAGTCAAGCTAGGGGGAACCAATGAGACACCTCCAATGTTATATAGTGTCTGGTTGGAGATGTGTGCATTGTACTTGACACAATGAACCCGGCGTAGCATTTTTGTGAATGTGCCATCCAGAGATTTGGTGTCCTCAGCAGTTAGAGCCCAGCATGGAATCCCATAGAGGAGTACTGGAACTACTGCTGCTCTAAATAATCGGACCTTAAGTTTCCGATTAATTCTCGGTGACTTCCAAATCCTGGAAAGCCTATTCAAGGCTGCCCATGCCTTCCCCTTACGTATTCGAAGGTCCTCACCTGACTTCCGGATCCATGATCCCAGGTAACAGAAGTCATCCACATGCTCAAGCATACCATCTTTTGAGCTTATGCTCATCCGATCAGAGACTTGCTGAGGACTTTCAAAGTTAACTGTCAAAATTTTGGTCTTTCTGGAGTTAATAAAAAGAACAACACTAGAAGCAGCATGCTCTAATGAACTGAGGAGCCGTTGGGCTCCCTCTAGTGATTCTGAGAGTACTCCTAAGTCATCAGCAAAGTCTAGATCAGTTAGGTACTTGGCAGGATTTCCTCGACTTCTGGAGCCAGATGGTGAAGTTATCATCACCCCATCATCATTATGATGATCTAAGGACATGCGTAAAACATAGTCAACAACAATTATGAACAAGAATGGTGCAAGTGTGTCTCCCTGGAGGACGCCCCATGACACTTCAAATGGTTCTGTGTCACCGTCAACAGTAGACACAAATGTTGTCGAACCATCGTATACTGATCTTATTGCTGCAATAATTTCATCAGGAATCCAATATAATGAAAGTATGCTGAACATACGTGAGCGAGAGATTGAATCAAAGGCCTTGAAGAAGTCAACAAAGATAACAGCCAGATGCCTGTCTTTCTTTTTTGATAACTCTTCAATTATCCTTCTAAGTGCCAAAATGGGCTCCATGGTCCCACGACCTTTACGGAACCCATTCTGATTTCCACGGAGCAGTCTCTCAATGGGATCCCTGATGCGATTTAATAGAATTCTATTGTATAGCTTTGCAGCAATCGAGATCTTAGATTACTTAGGATATTTTTTGGTTGTTAAAGATGTATTATTTTATTTCATTGTGACCTTACTTAGGATATTCTTTGGTTGTTGAAGATGTATTATTTTATTTCAGTGTGACCTTACTTAGGATATTCGGTGGTTGTTGAAGATGTATTATTTTATTTCAGTGTGACCTTACTTAGGATATTCGGTGGTTGTTGAAGATGTATTATTTTATTTCAGTGTGACCTTACTTAGGATATTCTTTGGTTGTTGAAGATGTATTATTTTATTTCAGTGTGACCTTACTTAGGATATTCTTTGGTTGTTGAAGATGTATTATTTTATTTCAGTGTGACCTTACTTAGGATATTCGGTGGTTGTTGAAGATGTATTATTTTATTTCATTGTGACCTTACTTAGGATATTCGGTGGTTGTTGAAGATCTATTATTTTATTTCATTGTGACCTTACTTAGGATATTCGGTGGTTGTTGAAGATGTATTATTTTATTTCATTGTGACCTTACTTAGGATATTCTTTGGTTGTTGAAGATGTATTATTTTATTTCAGTGTGACCTTACTTAGGATATTCGGTGGTTGTTGAAGATGTATTATTTTATTTCAGTGTGACCTTACTTAGGATATTCGGTGGTTGTTGAAGATGTATTATTTTATTTCATTGTGACCTTACTTAGGATATTCGGTGGTTGTTGAAGATCTATTATTTTATTTCATTGTGACCTTACTTAGGATATTCGGTGGTTGTTGAAGATGTATTATTTTATTTCAGTGTGACCTTACTTAGGATATTCTTTGGTTGTTGAAGATCTATTATTTTATTTCATTGTGACCTTACTTAGGATATTCGGTGGTTGTTGAAGATCTATTATTTTATTTCATTGTGACCTTACTTAGGATATTCGGTGGTTGTTGAAGATGTATTATTTTATTTCAGTGTGACCTTACTTAGGATATTCTTTGGTTGTTGAAGATCTATTATTTTATTTCATTGTGACCTTACTTAGGATATTCGGTGGTTGTTGAAGATCTATTATTTTATTTCATTGTGACCTTACTTAGGATATTCGGTGGTTGTTGAAGATGTATTATTTTATTTCAGTGTGACCTTACTTAGGATATTCGGTGGTTGTTGAAGATGTATTATTTTATTTCAGTGTGACCTTACTTAGGATATTCTTTGGTTGTTGAAGATCTATTATTTTATTTCATTGTGACCTTACTTAGGATATTCGGTGGTTGTTGAAGATGTATTATTTTATTTCATTGTGACCTTACTTAGGATATTCGGTGGTTGTTGAAGATGTATTATTTTATTTCATTGTGACCTTACTTAGGATATTCTTTGGTTGTTGAAGATGTATTATTTTATTTCAGTGTGACCTTACTTAGGATATTCGGTGGTTGTTGAAGATGTATTATTTTATTTCAGTGTGACCTTACTTAGGATATTCGGTGGTTGTTGAAGATGTATTATTTTATTTCAGTGTGACCTTACTTAGGATATTCTTTGGTTGTTGAAGATGTATTATTTTATTTCAGTGTGACCTTACTTAGGATATTCGGTGGTTGTTGAAGATGTATTATTTTATTTCATTGTGACCTTACTTAGGATATTCGGTGGTTGTTGAAGATCTATTATTTTATTTCATTGTGACCTTACTTAGGATATTCGGTGGTTGTTGAAGATGTATTATTTTATTTCAGTGTGACCTTACTTAGGATATTCGGTGGTTGTTGAAGATGTATTATTTTATTTCAGTGTGACCTTACTTAGGATATTCGGTGGTTGTTGAAGATGTATTATTTTATTTCAGTGTGACCTTACTTAGGATATTCTTTGGTTGTTGAAGATGTATTATTTTATTTCAGTGTGACCTTACTTAGGATATTCGGTGGTTGTTGAAGATGTATTATTTTATTTCATTGTGACCTTACTTAGGATATTCGGTGGTTGTTGAAGATCTATTATTTTATTTCATTGTGACCTTACTTAGGATATTCGGTGGTTGTTGAAGATGTATTATTTTATTTCATTGTGACCTTACTTAGGATATTCTTTGGTTGTTGAAGATGTATTATTTTATTTCAGTGTGACCTTACTTAGGATATTCGGTGGTTGTTGAAGATGTATTATTTTATTTCAGTGTGACCTTACTTAGGATATTCTTTGGTTGTTGAAGATGTATTATTTTATTTCATTGTGACCTTACTTAGGATATTCGGTGGTTGTTGAAGATGTATTATTTTATTTCAGTGTGACCTTACTTAGGATATTCTTTGGTTGTTGAAGATGTATTATTTTATTTCATTGTGACCTTACTTAGGATATTCGGTGGTTGTTGAAGATGTATTATTTTATTTCATTGTGACCTTACTTAGGATATTCGGTGGTTGTTGAAGATGTATTATTTTATTTCAGTGTGACCTTACTTAGGATATTCGGTGGTTGTTGAAGATGTATTATTTTATTTCAGTGTGACCTTACTTAGGATATTCTTTGGTTGTTGAAGATGTATTATTTTATTTCATTGTGACCTTACTTAGGATATTCGGTGGTTGTTGAAGATGTATTATTTTATTTCAGTGTGACCTTACTTAGGATATTCGGTGGTTGTTGAAGATGTATTATTTTATTTCAGTGTGACCTTACTTAGGATATTCTTTGGTTGTTGAAGATGTATTATTTTATTTCATTGTGACCTTACTTAGGATATTCTTTGGTTGTTGAAGATGTATTATTTTATTTCAGTGTGACCTTACTTAGGATATTCGGTGGTTGTTGAAGATGTATTATTTTATTTCAGTGTGACCTTACTTAGGATATTCTTTGGTTGTTGAAGATGTATTATTTTATTTCATTGTGACCTTACTTAGGATATTCGGTGGTTGTTGAAGATGTATTATTTTATTTCAGTGTGACCTTACTTAGGATATTCTTTGGATGTTGAAGATGTATTATTTTATTTCATTGTGACCTTACTTAGGATATTCGGTGGTTGTTGAAGATGTATTATTTTATTTCATTGTGACCTTACTTAGGATATTCGGTGGTTGTTGAAGATGTATTATTTTATTTCAGTGTGACCTTACTTAGGATATTCTTTGGTTGTTGAAGATGTATTATTTTATTTCATTGTGACCTTACTTAGGATATTCGGTGGTTGTTGAAGATGTATTATTTTATTTCATTGTGACCTTACTTAGGATATTCGGTGGTTGTTGAAGATGTATTATTTTATTTCAGTGTGACCTTACTTAGGATATTCGGTGGTTGTTGAAGATGTATTATTTTATTTCAGTGTGACCTTACTTAGGATATTCTTTGGTTGTTGAAGATGTATTATTTTATTTCATTGTGACCTTACTTAGGATATTCTTTGGTTGTTGAAGATGTATTATTTTATTTCAGTGTGACCTTACTTAGGATATTCGGTGGTTGTTGAAGATGTATTATTTTATTTCAGTGTGACCTTACTTAGGATATTCGGTGGTTGTTGAAGATGTATTATTTTATTTCATTGTGACCTTACTTAGGATATTCGGTGGTTGTTGAAGATGTATTATTTTATTTCATTGTGACCTTACTTAGGATATTCGGTGGTTGTTGAAGATGTATTATTTTATTTCATTGTGACCTTACTTAGGATATTCTTTGGTTGTTGAAGATGTATTATTTTATTTCATTGTGACCTTACTTAGGATATTCGGTGGTTGTTGAAGATGTATTATTTTATTTCAGTGTGACCTTACTTAGGATATTCGGTGGTTGTTGAAGATGTATTATTTTATTTCATTGTGACCTTACTTAGGATATTCTTTGGTTGTTGAAGATGTATTATTTTATTTCATTGTGACCTTACTTAGGATATTCGGTGGTTGTTGAAGATGTATTATTTTATTTCATTGTGACCTTACTTAGGATATTCGGTGGTTGTTGAAGATGTATTATTTTATTTCAGTGTGACCTTACTTAGGATATTCTTTGGTTGTTGAAGATGTATTATTTTATTTCAGTGTGACCTTACTTAGGATATTCGGTGGTTGTTGAAGATGTATTATTTTATTTCATTGTGACCTTACTTAGGATATTCGGTGGTTGTTGAAGATGTATTATTTTATTTCATTGTGACCTTACTTAGGATATTCGGTGGTTGTTGAAGATGTATTATTTTATTTCATTGTGACCTTACTTAGGATATTCTTTGGTTGTTGAAGATGTATTATTTTATTTCATTGTGACCTTACTTAGGATATTCGGTGGTTGTTGAAGATGTATTATTTTATTTCAGTGTGACCTTACTTAGGATATTCGGTGGTTGTTGAAGATGTATTATTTTATTTCATTGTGACCTTACTTAGGATATTCTTTGGTTGTTGAAGATGTATTATTTTATTTCATTGTGACCTTACTTAGGATATTCGGTGGTTGTTGAAGATGTATTATTTTATTTCAGTGTGACCTTACTTAGGATATTCTTTGGTTGTTGAAGATGTATTATTTTATTTCAGTGTGACCTTACTTAGGATATTCGGTGGTTGTTGAAGATGTATTATTTTGTTTCAGTGTGACCTTACTTAGGATATTCGGTGGTTGTTGAAGATGTATTATTTTATTTCATTGTGACCTTACTTAGGATATTCGGTGGTTGTTGAAGATGTATTATTTTATTTCAGTGTGACCTTACTTAGGATATTCGGTGGTTGTTGAAGATGTATTATTTTATTTCATTGTGACCTTACTTAGGATATTCTTTGGTTGTTGAAGATGTATTATTTTATTTCATTGTGACCTTACTTAGGATATTCGGTGGTTGTTGAAGATGTATTATTTTATTTCAGTGTGACCTTACTTAGGATATTCTTTGGTTGTTGAAGATGTATTATTTTATTTCAGTGTGACCTTACTTAGGATATTCGGTGGTTGTTGAAGATGTATTATTTTGTTTCAGTGTGACCTTACTTAGGATATTCGGTGGTTGTTGAAGATGTATTATTTTGTTTCAGTGTGACCTTACTTAGGATATTCGGTGGTTGTTGAAGTTGTATTATTTTATTTCAGTGTTACCTTACTTAGGATATTCGGTGGTTGTTGAAGATGTATTATTTTATTTCAGTGTGACCTTACTTAGGATATTCGGTGGTTGTTGAAGATGTATTATTTTATTTCATTGTGACCTTACTTAGGATATTCGGTGGTTGTTGAAGATGTATTATTTTGTTTCAGTGTGACCTTACTTAGGAATGGGGTTGAATTGTCGGCTACAGATATTACTACCGGCGGCGGTGATTATTTTAAGTTGAACGAAGATAAGAATAAAGAGGGAATCTCCGAATACCAATGCAAAGCAGAGAATCAATATGGAATTTCCTTTTCCAACATTATATCCTACAATATATTTAAGATAGAAAAGCTGGAGGAAAAAGCTACAGTCACGGATGCATATGTTGGAGAATCATTGGCGATGAAATGTCCACTAGAAGATAAGGATAATATGTTATCCATTATGTGGCTGTCAGTAAGTACACTATTAAACAATCGAACAGTAAGAGGTTTAAAGAGTAAGAGTTTAAATATTTAATACAGTTAGAAGATTTAGTACAGAAAAATAAGTTATAATATAGGAATGCATGGTAATCGGATTGTATTGGTGCAGTGCATGCGGTCCCAGCAACATAGCGCCTCCAGATCTCGCGGTCAGCCACACACAGTGCCGGCGGACCCAGCAACATAGCGCCCCCAGATCTCGCGGCCAGCCATACACAGTGTCGGCGCACCCAGCAACATAGTGCCCCCAGATCTCACGGTCAGCCACACACAGTGTCGGCGCACCCAGCATCATAGCGCCTCCAGATCTCGCGGCCAGCCATACACAGTGCCGGCGGACCCAGCAACATAGCAGCCCCCAGATCTCACGGTCAGCCACACACAGTGTCGGCGCACCCAGCATCATAGCGCCTCCAGATCTCGCGGCCAGCCATACACAGTGTCGGCGCACCCAGCAACATAGTGCCCCCAGATCTCACGGTCAGCCACACACAGTGTCGGCGCACCCAGCATCATAGTGCCTCCAGATCTCGCGGTCAGCCACACACAGTGCCGGCGGACCCAGCAACATAGCAGCCCCCAGATCTCACGGTCAGCCACACACAGTGTCGGCGCACCCAGCAACATAGCGCCTCCAGATCTCGCGGCCAGCCATACACAGTGCCGGCGGACCCAGCAACATAGCGCCCCCAGATCTCACGGTCAGCCACACACAGTGCCGGCGGTACCAGCAACATAGCGCCCCCAGATCTCGCGGCCAGCCATACACAGTGCCGGCGCACCCAGCAACATAGCGCCTCCAGATCTCGCGGCCAGCCATACACAGTGTCGGTGGACCCAGCAACATAGCGCCTCCAGATCTCACGGTCAGCCATACACAGTGCCGGTGGTCCCAGCAACATAGCGCCTCCAGATCTCACGGTCAGCCATACACAGTGCCGGTGGTCCCAGCAACATAGTGCCCCCAGATCTCGCGGTCAGCCATACACAGTGCCGGCGGTCCCAGCAACATAGCGCCCCCAGATCTCGCGGCCAGCCATACACAGTGCCGGCGCACCCAGCAACATAGCGCCTCCAGATCTCGCGGCCAGCCATACACAGTGTCGGCGGACCCAGCAACATAGCGCCTCCAGATCTCACGGTCAGCCATACACAGTGCCGGTGGTCCCAGCAACATAGTGCCCCCAGATCTCGCGGTCAGCCATACACAGTGCCGGCGGACCCAGCAACAAACCATCAGTTTTCGGGGCCCGTCCGTGTGGAATTCTATCCCACGTATAATTAAACAAAAGAAAACCAAATCAACATTTGCTAAAAATCTTAAGAGATATCTACTTGAAACTATATAGATATTTGGAATTACCTTGCAATATTCTCCTCCATTATTATCAACTTCGAAAAATTAAATCATCCAGTATTTAAATTTAAATTAGTTTTATTATACAAATCCTGTTTTTCCTTGGCGGCAGTGTAGCGTCCGTCCACGTATTACGATTGGTGTTGCACGAAGTAATAAATATAAATTTCAATACTCATATCTATGTATATTAAAATTATATCATGTAACACTAGTAGCAAACGTAACGTACCCCCCCCCCCCCCCCCCCCCCCCCCAGGGCACCAGCACGCTACTAGCTATTACAGCTATTCGCTGGTGTCCTGTCCTGTGCTAAATCCCCCATTTACTTTATAATTTACTTTATAATACGTATTTACAATATATATTGTACAGTAATTATTGTGCAATTTATTGTATCATTTGTTAAGCATTTGTTAAGCATTTGGAAAATATATATTGAATTGAATTGAATTGAACATAGCGCCCCCAGATCTCACGGTCAGCCACACACAGTGCCGGCGGTCCCAGCAACATAGCGCCCCCAGATCTCGCGGCCAGCCATACACAGTGCTGGCGCACCCAGCAACATAGCGCCTCCAGATCTTGCGGCCAGCCATACACAGTGTCGGCGGACCCAGCAACATAGCGCCTCCAGATCTCGCGGCCAGCCATACACTACTAGGATCGGCATGCTGCATTGCAGCTGCATTTTTAAGAATGCTGTGCCGGCTTGTCAACAAAATTGCACCGCCACAACTCCCTTTCACCCATGACATTAGCTAGATCATGAAAAAACGCCGCTTATAGCCTAAAAACACACTACGACGTAATATATTCGAATATAGTTAAATAACTCTGGAAGCCCTGTGTTTTCTGAGTTGTAACACTGTGTACAAATTGGGAATAGTAACCCCAATTGTCTCACACTTTCTCAAGTCACTGGCACTGTCTCGTCGAAAGTTATAACCTTTTAACTGGTTCTGTAGGAAGTAACATGAAAAAACGCCGCTTATAGCCTAAAAACACACTACGACGTAATATATTCGAATATAGTTAAATAACTCTGGAAGCCCTGTGTTTTCTGAGTTGTAACACTGTGTACAAATTGGGAATAGTAACCCCAATTGTCTCACACTTTCTCAAGTCACTGGCACTGTCTCCTCGAAAGTTATAACCTTTTAACTGGTTCTGTAGGAAGTAACATGAAAAAACGCCGCTTATAGCCTAAAAACACACTACGACGTATTATATTCGAATATAGTTAAATAACTCTGGAAGCCCTGTGTTTTCTGAGTTGTAACACTGTGTACAAATTGGGAATAGTAACCCCAATTGTCTCACACTTTCTCAAGTCACTGGCACTGTCTCCTCGAAAGTTATAACCTTTTAACTGGTTCTGTAGGAAGTAACATGAAAAAACGCCGCTTATAGCCTAAAAACACACTACGACGTAATATATTCGAATATAGTTAAATAACTCTGGAAGCCCTGTGTTTTCTGAGTTGTAACACTGTGTACAAATTGGGAATAGTAACCCCAATTGTCTCACACTTTCTCAAGTCACTGGCACTGTCTCCTCGAAAGTTATAACCTTTTAACTGGTTCTGTAGGAAGTAACATGAAAAAACGCCGCTTATAGCCTAAAAACACACTACGACGTATTATATTCGAATATAGTTAAATAACTCTGGAAGCCCTGTGTTTTCTGAGTTGTAACACTGTGTACAAATTGGGAATAGTAACCCCAATTGTCTCACACTTTCTCAAGTCACTGGCACTGTCTCCTCGAAAGTTATAACCTTTTAACTGGTTCTGTAGGAAGTAACATGAAAAAACGCCGCTTATAGCCTAAAAACACACTACGACGTAATATATTCGAATATAGTTAAATAACTCTGGAAGCCCTGTGTTTTCTGAGTTGTAACACTGTGTACAAATTGGGAATAGTAACCCCAATTGTCTCACACTTTCTCAAGTCACTGGCACTGTCTCCTCGAAAGTTATAACCTTTTAACTGGTTCTGTAGGAAGTAACATGAAAAAACGCCGCTTATAGCCTAAAAACACACTACGACGTATTATATTCGAATATAGTTAAATAACTCTGGAAGCCCTGTGTTTTCTGAGTTGTAACACTGTGTACAAATTGGGAATAGTAACCCCAATTATCTCACACTTTCTCAAGTCACTGGCACTGTCTCGTCGAAAGTTATAACCTTTTAACTGGTTCTGTAGGAAGTAACATGAAAAAACGCCGCTTATAGCCTAAAAACACACTACGACGTATTGTATTCGAATATAGTTAAATAACTCTGGAAGCCCTGTGTTTTCTGAGTTGTAACACTGTGTACAAATTGGGAATAGTAACCCCAATTGTCTCACACTTTCTCAAGTCACTGGCACTGTCTCGTCGAAAGTTATAACCTTTTAACTGGTTCTGTAGGAAGTAACATGAAAAAACGCCGCTTATAGCCTAAAAACACACTACGACGTAATATATTCGAATATAGTTAAATAACTCTGGAAGCCCTGTGTTTTCTGAGTTGTAACACTGTGTACAAATTGGGAATAGTAACCCCAATTGTCTCACACTTTCTCAAGTCACTGGCACTGTCTCGTCGAAAGTTATAACCTTTTAACTGGTTCTGTAGGAAGTAACATGAAAAAACGCCGCTTATAGCCTAAAAACACACTACGACGTAATATATTCGAATATAGTTAAATAACTCTGGAAGCCCTGTGTTTTCTGAGTTGTAACACTGTGTACAAATTGGGAATAGTAACCCCAATTGTCTCACACTTTCTCAAGTCACTGGCACTGTCTCCTCGAAAGTTATAACCTTTTAACTGGTTCTGTAGGAAGTAACATGAAAAAACGCCGCTTATAGCCTAAAAACACACTACGACGTAATATATTCGAATATAGTTAAATAACTCTGGAAGCCCTGTGTTTTCTGAGTTGTAACACTGTGTACAAATTGGGAATAGTAACCCCAATTGTCTCACACTTTCTCAAGTCACTGGCACTGTCTCGTCGAAAGTTATAACCTTTTAACTGGTTCTGTAGGTAGTAACATGAAAAAACGCCGCTTATAGCCTAAAAACACTACGACGTATTATATTCGAATATAGTTAAATAACTCTGGAAGCCCTGTGTTTTCTGAGTTGTAACACTGTGTACAAATTGGGAATAGTAACCCCAATTATCTCACACTTTCTCAAGTCACTGGCACTGTCTCGTCGAAAGTTATAACCTTTTAACTGGTTCTGTAGGAAGTAACATGAAAAAACGCCGCTTATAGCCTAAAAACACACTACGACGTAATGTATTCGAATATAGTTAAATAACTCTGGAAGCCCTGTGTTTTCTGAGTTGTAACACTGTGTACAAATTGGGAATAGTAACCCCAATTGTCTCACACTTTCTCAAGTCACTGGCACTGTCTCGTCGAAAGTTATAACCTTTTAACTGGTTCTGTAGGAAGTAACATGAAAAAACGCCGCTTATAGCCTAAAAACACACTACGACGTAATATATTCGAATATAGTTAAATAACTCTGGAAGCCCTGTGTTTTCTGAGTTGTAACACTGTGTACAAATTGGGAATAGTAACCCCAATTGTCTCACACTTTCTCAAGTCACTGGCACTGTCTCGTCGAAAGTTATAACCTTTTAACTGGTTCTGTAGGAAGTGACATGAAAAAACGCCGCTTATAGCCTAAAAACACACTACGACGTAATATATTCGAATATAGTTAAATAACTCTGGAAGCCCTGTGTTTTCTGAGTTGTAACACTGTGTACAAATTGGGAATAGTAACCCCAATTGTCTCACACTTTCTCAAGTCACTGGCACTGTCTCGTCGAAAGTTATAACCTTTTAACTGGTTCTGTAGGAAGTAACATGAAAAAACGCCGCTTATAGCCTAAAAACACACTACGACGTAATATATTCGAATATAGTTAAATAACTCTGGAAGCCCTGTGTTTTCTGAGTTGTAACACTGTGTACAAATTGGGAATAGTAACCCCAATTGTCTCACACTTTCTCAAGTCACTGGCACTGTCTCCTCGAAAGTTATAACCTTTTAACTGGTTCTGTAGGAAGTAACATGAAAAAACGCCGCTTATAGCCTAAAAACACACTACGACGTATTATATTC